>JAPYZA010002270.1:0-17811 GCA_030522685.1 Eupelmus azureus | reverse complement strand
ATTATTTCATTTATTCAACAAGCTTATTTAACGAGTATATATAATGTAACTAATACTTCTCTGAAGTTGGCATATTACTTTTCTCTAATCGTAAAAGTACTATTATCAAAATTTGCCGTTTTTTATCCGTTAATTATCCGTTAAAATCCAAATTTTGCCGTTGCAATATTTAAAAAAAAAAACATGTGTACTGCCAACTTCACTGGAAGTTAGCAATATACACTCTGAAAAACAGTGAGGAAATGATGCTGTGACCTTCGGACCTGCACAGGAATTTGCCGTTTTTTATCCGTTAAAGAACAGTAATATCGATTGTTTCAGTTTTAACATGCCTTTTTCAGTTTTAACAAAATGCTTCTACAAAAAGAAGAACTTGAGCAGAAGCACTTACACCTATTGCAAATTGTTGAAAGTGAGAAAACGGCAAAATGGCAGTATACACAACAATGCGAAGAACTCACTTCTGAGATTAAGAAACTACGTGCTGAGGTTAGTTAATATATCTTAAAAACAATAAGCAATATTTATAAAAGTAAGTATTAAAAACACTACTCAATAAATTCAGCAAATTACAATTTATTTTATGTAAAAGATATTTTATAAATAAGATATTAACTTTTTTATATTTAATGTTTTTTAACGGTATTTTATATTCTTATGTTTTAATTATCTCTTTTCATCATCAAATTAAATAACTGAATTCTGCTAGTTAAAACACAAGTTTTTCAATGTTAATAACGTGGTGAATAAATGTACAAAATGCTATATTATATTTATGTTTTACCTCTAAGTATGGTATTATTATGTTTTATTAATTCAATTATGCAAAAATGTGTATCTTTTTTATTAGTCTTTCTAATCTAGTCAAAGAAATTGTGTACAAAAACATTCACTAATTATAATAATACATCTAAATTACATCAAATAGTTCAGTCTCTTTTGTAAAATTTCTTTTCTTTTCAAATTAACAACTAATTTAAATAGAAATATAAAAAGGAATCTTTTCCTTTCAAACTTACTTTGAAGCTAAAAACAGTAGGAATAATGGCTTTGAGCTTCTTTTTTTGTACCTATATCTACAGCTTCAAACTTTTTCTTTCGATTTCAATATCCATATTCATTTTGCTTTTCTAACATAACCTTTTCTCATCCTCCTAAAGTTTTCACATTAAAAGAGGTTACGAACTGTTATAACCATTCATAATCTTTAAACTTTAAAATACCAATTTGTATAACCACTTTTAAAACTTGTTCTTAAAGTCACAGCTTATATGAGCTTGACCTAGCCAAATACCACATAAGTCAACAGTAATATAATTTCGAAGTAGATTTTGAAAATGCACTTCCAATAAATGAATAATATTGTTTAGAATACGATAACAATCACATATAGCTAATTCAGTATTAACATTTTCGTATAATTGTTTTCTAGAAATTTTCTCGAAATTAAATTTTTGCAATCAGGTAAAACCTCAAGGAGAAATTTTCATGTGTTTCTTAGAGAAGTTGCAAGCAAGTCACGTCTCAAATTGTTAGTTTCATGAGATAACAACTTTACATTATCAACACTATAAAGTAGTATACCAAAGTCTACTTATGACCCATTCCATGAATTACAATATTAAATTAATTTTCTAATTAAGTAACAAAATAAAATAAAGAAACATTGTAGTGATTGTATTAGAGTTTTAAAAAACTACGCAATACAAAATTAATCATAAAAGTTTCTAAAAGTTTCCAAGTGGATTTACACAACATTTTAGTACGCGTTACTATTTTAGATTTTATTAGTGATTACACTTTCTTTGCGTATAGTAAATTTTGTTCCATTAACTTAGAAAGTATTATTAAAGATAAATATTTTTTACTTCTAACCAATATAATGTTTGCATATTCATTTTCATAAATTTTTTTTCAAAAACGATTTATTACACGGTTATTTTTTTATGTCAGTAAATAAGAAACTAAAAATAAATTAAATTAGTTTACTCTACTCGAAATTCTTCGAATTCAGTTTGCAAAGCTAAGCTTCATTGTTTCTTTGTTGAACAATTTCACCCATTACATTTCTTATACCTAAAAGTCACTCATCTTAATGCATCAAATAAATCTTTATTTATATTTTTGGCAGCTATGCGCTTTAAAAAAGGAGCTGCGACCGAGTATGACGAGTGCCTACTCCAGCGGCCGCGGCAACTTCCATCGGACCCTATCACAGATGGGCTGCGGCGGTGGCCCGCTGGGCTCGTCCACAACCGTATGCAGTACTTCGGTCGGTGAATCGCGCAACCCGCCAATCGGCTTTAAGGGTATTGCCGAAGACATTGCCGAGGGCAGCGCGGCGATGCAAAAGATCAAGAAGGTCCAGAGCTTCTTCCGGGGGTGGTTGTGTAGACGTCGCTGGAAGCAAATCGTCGAGCAGTACATTAAGAGCCCACACGCTGAGAGTATGCGTAAAAGAAACAGGTGAGCACACGCTCACATCCCTACTTTTTCTTGTTCTGGCGGTAAAATTGATGATGAAGATATATACTTGTAGATGTGCGAAAAAGAAAATAGGACAGGCGAGAGATTTACGTCTTGGTAATATCTTTGATCCTCAAATGAGATTTTTTGTTTTTCGCATTTATCTCACCGTGATTAAGCGGTACTCTTATTTTTTTCTCTCTTGCTGCTAGAGCATGTTAGTCACAAATAAAGAATAATGTTGGTAGATGTGCATCGTATAAGACCATCGTTTGGATTCTTTTAAATGTTTTTGACCTAGATAAGAAACGCGAAATAATATTGAATTAAAAGAGTTTACGAAATAAAGAAAATCCAGTGTCTGATTATAATAATAATAATAATAATAATAATATTCAATAAATATTAAAGTTATTAAAACGGCGATATTTTTCAGATTTAGAAGGAATAAGTAATAAAGTAGTTTATGATTGTTGTTTTAATTAGACCCATTTTTCCAAAATTTGCAAAAATATATAAATTAAACACTTCAACATGCTAAATTTGTGATTCCGTAAACTAATATTTATAAAAGCATTTTCAAACGGAATCAAGAAGTGTAAGGAAAATGGGCACTTTAAGGTTAATGAGTATTCATTAAAATTAATGAAAGCTAAGACGTGCGTTGAACCTTAAGAATGAAGTTGATTATATAGAGTACAATAATTACACTAAACACATTTGTTTTCTTTAAAATTAATTATTTCAATGTTCAATAAATACAAATACTAACAAATAATATTATACAAGAAAATTATTTTTCATTTTAGAAAAACTTTTTGTCATTTTTATATACTAAATAAAATTAAATTACAGTATTTAAAAATTTATAAAAAATTAAAACCAACGATCCAGATACAAAAAATATTCATATTATCTTGCAAAAAGTAATTTATTAAAATGAATTGAGGAGAACAATTTCGAAATTGATTTTATACTAGTCTCACTATAATATTATATTTGAGGCGATTTCATGAAAATTGATTCATTTCAGCCTTGTATTTCAAATGGTCGAAGCAGAGGAAGAGTATACCGAACAAATGGAAGTATTAGTGAGCTGCTTTTTGAGGCCTTTCAAAATGGCTGCAAGTTCGAAAAAACCACCCTGCAGCCATGAAGATGTCAATAGTATATTTCTGAACAGTGAAACGGTATTATTCTTACATCAGATTTTCCTTAAGGGTTTAACATCCAGAATGGAGAGTTGGCCGACCTTAGTTTTAGGTAATCAAACTTATATGATTATATATCCAATTTCATTTTAAAGATACTTTCGTTCCTTTTGGTGCAGATTTAGATCGCTAAGTTTATAATTACATTGTTAAGCAATCATATTAGAACAAAATACTTATTTGATTTAGACTTATTTGAGATAGGTGATAATCTAAAATTTACAATTGTCGAAAGTAAAATTTTTTGCAAAGGAAACAATTAAAGAATATAAAGAAATTCAACAAAATATTTAAAAAATACTGGATTAAACATTATCTTTAGCATTTTTATTATGAAAGATTTATTTAAGTAAATAGAATCAGACTTTTCTTCAGAAATTTTTTATTTAACGTAATCACATCAATTAACATGAAAATGATTAAACTTTGTGATTGTATATATCATGATAACTTAAGAAATATTGATTTATCACGCTCTTTTAATTTTTAATTTTTTTATAATTAAGATTTAAGATGATATAATTTTTAAAAAAGTCAAAATCCAATGTTCTTGATATTGACACATTTCCTACTTGCAGGTGATTTGTTTGATATGTTACTACCAATGTTGTCGATCTACCAAGAGTACGTGCGCAACCACCACTATAGTCTGCAAGTGCTGACTGAGTGCAAACAGTCACCATCGTTTGTTGCTCTGCTGAATCGCCTAGAGAATAAGGCGGCTTGCCACGGCAGGTCTCTTGAGACCTTTCTTATTTATCCCATGCATCAGGTGAATGTGCATAACTATTTATCTGGTTAACGAGCGAATTTAGAGAGCAAAGTTTCATTTAATGAATCATTAAACTTCTAATTTACTGGAAATTCATGGAAATATTTTAATTTTATAATGTTAATTTACTTAAATTTATGTTAACTTAAAAAAAACAATTAAATTAATTAAATTTATTTGAACCTGCAATGAAATAGTCAATAATATATGAGTACTATTTAAAATAATTATTGATAAATATGAAAATATATTATGTAATAAAAATATATACAATAGAAATCGATTCGTATTACTATTGCGCTCATTATTTCAAATGAAACAATTAAATTTTATCACGGAAATACCTGCCATGCATATAAACAATGTTCAGATGATAATGTTCGCATTAAAATGTTGAAAAGTTAGCAAATATGTTATGAATAATATCATAGCAAATATATTCATAATTAGTATATAACCAAATAAAATATTTAAACTTGATTATGTTTTCTTTCTTCCGGTAATTGATTGTGATATCTCTATTCGCTCGGAACGATACGATTGTTAACGATGTCGACCGTAATAGTTAGTTAGAGTTCCAATTGATTTTTTTTCATCTACCCAGATACGACCTACAAAATTTAAATTTTTAGAATTAGCGACAAAATAGTAAAAAGATACTGTATTCAGCCTTCTTAGAAACAGTACTATGCCAACATTCCAAGGACAAAACTTAATAAGCATTCTCTTTGAAATGTAGGTATCTAGCTCATTTTACTATTACAGAGCAATTTTGAAAATTGAGTAATAATACAATGTTTTATACACCACTTATTTCATTTGTTCAAGCGCAAATTAAAATTTCTCTCAGTTGAAAGAATTAGTTGTTCAGCTCAGCATCAATTTTGATAACTGCTTATAGTTATTCTATTTAAATTGACTTATTGTATATTTATGTTTTTAAAAAAGATTAAGTAACAAACTTGTTTTATTTTATTGTCTAGATTTTTATAATTGATCTTTATAAGCAAATAAGATGATTACTCTCGTAAACTTGATAACAATTTAATTCAGAAAAAGGAATGCTTATTAATATTTCTATGGATTAATAAATAAAACTGCTTTAGATTTTACTATTTTAAAATAATTTAAATATTTAAAATTTTAAATCCAGATTTTTAATAAACTTATTAAACTTAATGAAATTAATCTAATTAAAGGGCAAGGTCAATTTAGAACCTTTATTAGCAAAATTGAGCTTGTTTACTTTGTAAGAACATGCAATCTGGTAAAGTTTTCTTCATTAACAGTGATATATTCGAATCAGTGGGTCGGTAAATGGGCATCATTCACTCTAATAAAGTGCTACTTCTCACTTCTAACGTTTCGGAGGGGTAATGAACGTGTGTGAAAAAACGCGTCCAAATCCCTATCTCGGATTAATACAGGGCCGAGCTAACGACTTCTCTCGATGTCTCGAGCAACATATACAACGATTACATCCTGCTCTTATTTTACCTTTTGCTTCCTTCACTCATTATTCATTAAATCGTTCGAAAAAGTTGCCAGCGCAACCAGAAAAGTCGCGAGCGGGCAGAGTAAAACGTATAGTCTAGGCACTGGCGTAAAGTGAAAACGCGCTCGAACGCATTTTTTCGCGCGTACGAGGTCAGCATCGATCGTCGTTGCTTTTATTTAACATCGCGGCAACGCGAGAGTTAGCACATGCGTAACCGTGCTCTTGCATTGTTTAAAGCAATGATTACGAATGCTATCAAATTTTACACATTTTACGATCGATAAGAGTGTGCACGGATCTCGATTGCGGTTGGTTAAGAAAGCTTGGAGGGTTATGTATAACAGCACTTGGGATTAAGTGGATGGAAAGTTTTCTTCTGTTTTTGTTAGTTGTAATGCGTTGATACTTATTGATAGACTACATAACAAGCGAAAAATTACATGTGAACCAAAAAATTATGTCGAAAACATCAATGGAATTAATTATATCAATTAGAAATTTTTTTTTTAAAGATTATAAGCTTTACATGAAAGTTTAATCAGAAAAGTATCAAGAGCCCAAGCTTATCAACATTACTAGCATTTCAATATGAATATTTTTTTTTTTTAAGTATTGGGACTTTTTTTTAAGTAAACGGATAACGTCAGCTTCTTAGTGATAGATAAAATCATAAGAAAATATATTTTTAACTTATCTAATTAATGTTTATGACAAGAATTTTGGGTTCCCCTTTAATATGCTGTAGATTATTACCATACTTTTTCACTTTGCCTTACAATTATCTCAAAATAACTTTTCTTTTTTCCGAAATTAAATTGCTAACGTAAATAAAGAATTATTCATTATTCCAAGAACTCTTTTTAATATTATATCAAAAGATAGCTTGGAATGTCTGTTTTAGATAAGTTTAAGTCCTTAAATATTTGAGGGTCTTAAATTGAACGGTATGTGAAATAGATTAGTATATAATTTATGTAAAGTAGGGAAGCCGAAAACGTAGACCTTTGGATCTGCAATAAATAACGACTTTTGTCGTACCGCGTATAAATAAACAACTTCTTTTTGGAGAAACTTGTAGAACGTAACATAGATGGTGAGAAAGATTAAAAAAAGAGAGTAAGGGGGAGGGTTAGAGTGAGAGGGAGAGAGAGAGAGAGAGAGAGAGAAAGACGGAGAGTGAGTGAGAGAGATAAAGCTAACTTAAAAATATAATAGTATATTATATACCTAGGCCAGTAAAATAAGAAATGTCTCAAATCACATGTAATGTGATAAACATGTGATCTGAGGCTTTCTTTTATACTGACTAAGGTGTGTATACTATTTTTCTGCTCAGTGGTGCCAGAAAGCGGCAACTTCGTTTCGCGCAGCGGCCGGGAAGTTGGCGATTCCCGGCCGGAGAGCAAAAAAAATATTTTAAGATTTCATTTTTATTTATATTAAAATTAAACAAGCTAAATAAAAATAAAATAAACGGTGATTCTAAATGTCCGACAGAATGAAACCACGCCCTCACTTTAGTATCACATTCTCTTTAGTAGACTCTCGTAACCCAAAGTGATTGTGGGTTAAGGGTTATTTGGATCAACCTCCTATAAATATATATAATAATTTACCTACAAGTATCTATAAATATATGTAAAATATTAATACTGAGCTAATATCATCACAACATATTTGAAAGTTTTTAAACATTTCCGAATAAAGAAAAGAGAAAACTCTTTTTAAAGTGAAAATATCTTCTTTTTTCGTTGCACCGATCCTTGAAATTTCACATTTACTTCCTCTCTATTCTCGCTCAGGTGATAATTCCAATATCTTAATGTAAACGTCAAGATGAAGAATCAAACAATTTATCTAACGTTGTGAAAATTCTTTTACGCAGGTGCCCCGCTACATTATTACATTACACGAACTCTTGGCCCATACACCGCATGACCACGTCGAGCGTAAGAGCCTGCAGAACGCCCGTCAGCAGCTCGAGGATCTCTCGAGACAAATGCACGATGAGGTATTGTTCACAAGCAGCGCAAACTGTGTCTAAGATTGTCTCAACACATTATTCCTCTGGGATAAGGGACAAAAAAGAGGTACAACTTTTCTTTTCTGTGAGCATTATTAACGCTCGTTTATTTTGTTTCTTTCAGGTTAGCGAGACGGAAAATTTGAGGAAAAATCTAGCCGTTGAGAGGATGATTGCCGATGGATGCGACATTTTGCTCGACGTTAATCAAGTCTTTGTCCGACAAGGTGAGACGACCTCATAGTTATAACTTGTAATATTTCAAAAATCATTAACTGATTTTATTATTAATAAGAATCTAAAGAGGTGAAAAATTGGCGAGTCCATAGCACGAGTAAATTATCTGCAAACATGCGCTATGGGGTCGCTATTTTGTTCTATATCCGGGATGAAAATATCACTTTTGTGATTTTTAGCTGTGCGCGAAAGTGATACTCTCGACAGAGTATGTAAAAATATAATTTTTTGTCTAGCTGGACGAAAGTACTAGCGTCTATCCCGGTGTTAATACGGCAATTTTGTATTTTCGCCCTTGCTAGACGCAAAAATAGTACATGCACCGTAAGAGGTAAATTTGCGATCCCACAGCACATGTTTGCCACGTGCTATGGTTTAGCCAAATTTAATTTAAACTTTATTTTTAATTTAAAAAGGCTTTAAAAATTTATTTATTTTTTCAAGAATTTTAGCTAGCATCAATAAAGATATACAAAACATTTATGTTAACCAATTGAATATCTAGCACGACTGATAGATTACTCTTTGTCTATTCGACTGTGTATGCCTATTAAAACCAGTATTATTTTTACCAAAGAGACGAAACGTGTACATATTTTTAAACTGAAAGAGTATTGGTCTTTGTACTATATATTGTGCAATAAAGAAATCTATCTATCTATCTATCTATTTGCTATGATACATAAGGTAAATTAAATACATAAATGTCCATTCATATTGTAAATGAGGATTAATTTGAAAAAAAGAGAATATAGTCCATTTAATGTCCAAATAGCTCCTCAAAAATTAGTAGAACTGAATTTAGAAGATTTTCTGTAGCTTTATATAGAAATTCAAACTATTATAACTTTAGGCCAAATAAATATTTTTTAATTTTGAAAAAAAAAGTTTGTTTCCCTTAGTTTTATTTTCTTTATTAGAACTTTAGATAAAACTCTTATGAGTCAAATTACTTACGTTTGAAGTATAAACTATTTTTTTTAAATACTCATTGTCTATGTTTTAGTATATCTTTTGAACTTAACATTTGAGTCGATTCCGTGATATAAGGATGGACTTACTACATTACACATGCAAATGCGAACTATTTATAAAACTTCAAGCAAACATGAACTATATAAAAGAAAAAATTTAATCTGAAAATTAAAATCGAAAGCATCAATAAAGCCACATTTACTGCATTTATCTGAGTCGATAAGAGCGAAATTCTGCAGAAAAACTCTTAGGTGTTCGATAGTCAGACTTCGCGCTTTACCGGTATGACGGCTCTCTTCTTCTCTTTTAGCACACGATAGGTGTAAAATCTTGACGCGCGTGCGCAAGCGCCAGTCAAATCGATGGTGCTCGAGCGGTGCTCCACCGTACGCACGCACGCCGCAGGCTATGTGTACGTGCACGGGCAAACACGCGCCGGCATATCGAGAGTGCGCACTACGCGCTACTCTCTCTCTTTCTTTATTTCAGGGGTGGATGAAACTGATGGCCAATTGGAATGGTCAAAAAATTTTTGTTTGAATAATTTTAAATCTAATTCTTTATAGAATTATAAGAGGGTAATAATAACTAACAAAGTTTCTTATCAATGAAATTTAAATATTGTATTAAATATATTTTAACAGAAAATAAAATTCATGATTTCTTTGGAGGAGGTTGAACTCTAACTTCATCTTGTAAATTCTAATTATAAATTTTATATACCTCCTAAGATATTTTTCTTACAAAAATGGTTCATATCTACTTGCACAAATGTAACGTTATACTCTATTTGAATCTGTGTATAACAAATATTTTCCATAGATAAAAATTAAATATAATTTTATATTAATATTAGTGCTATTTATAAGTAATTTTCTCTTGTAGTATTTTAATCTTATATACATAAAAAAAGTTACTCTTTAAAATTAAAGATATTGTGTTACTTTCCTTTGTGTAATCACTATATTCAATATCCTTAAAAAAATAAAAGCATTAAATATATAAATGTGGAACTTATAAAACCATTAATAATTGATAAAATTTGTAAAACCACGATTTGTTTTGGTCTCGCGCTATTCATTTTCTTCTTCTGCCCGACAAAACTTCTAGGTTACATTTGCTTCCAGCAAATCTATCAAATAAAATATCCTAAGGGGCACCGACTCGGCCTACTTACGGACCTGAACAAGCGCGCGCCTCTATAGAACGTCATATGGTTGCCACGAGCGTCTTGATCATGACTTCCCTTCGTCCCTTCTTCTACACGCCTCTTCACGACTAAAACAATCGCGCGTGCGTCCAGGGAGCGCGGAAGCTAGCCCTGGCTTTCTCTCTTCTAGTACTCTGCTTCCCATGCCCGAAATAAGACGAAACGCGAGCATATACCTAGTGAAAATAGAAGACAACTTCGTCGACGCGTCGTCTCCGCGCGTTCACAAAGTCGTGCCTTTATTTCCGTCGACTCAGAGTCCTGCAGGGCCCCGCCGTCCTGCCCAAAAGAAATTCAGGAGCAATGAACTATATAAGGGGTTGTTACACGCCGTGGAAAGGGCAGTATATTGAACTAAAACAGTTAAGCTCACAGTGTGTCGAGAGAAACAAGAAAGAGAAATGCCGTTGTTGTTGATGCTGCTAGGCGAAACGGCTGACGCTGCGCGTCTGTTACTACTGATGTTTCTACTGCGCGTCTTTGATCAGATATCGTGAGCAATATTAATGTTAAGGCCAGGGGGAGGTATTTAGATTAGCAAGTAAGAAAAATTTAGTATACGGGGGACCAAGGACGATATCGTAAAAGGAATTATCGGAGGATCGTGCAAGGGACCATACAAATATAACATTTAATAGGAAGATGTATACATTTCAACGCACAGTGATGACGTCTTATATTTTCTACCTCTATTGAGGACCATAACGTTATCTTAAGATAATTTAGCAGAATATCAAATAAGGTATAAAAGCCTACTGTTAAAAATTTTTTGGTTGATATGTTTTTAAGTTTTGATAGAACGGTTCAAGTAAAAAATGTTCTCCGAAAATATTAAATTTTAAATAATATAAAATTGATATTTATTACTAGTGTCAATTTTTAACATTTTCTTTTCTGACTATAAAAATTATAAATAAGAAAGTAAAAAAATTTTATAAGACTAATACACAATAAAATATGTAAATTTTCTCTATGTTTCAGGAGCATTAACTCAAATTTTGGAAAAACCAAGAGGAGCACGTAGTCGACTAAGTGCAACTTTTGGAGGAAAAAGTGGAGATAAAGAGGCTCTGAGACAGTGCTTTCTTTTCTCTAATCATTTGATACTGGCGAACCGTCAGTCTGATGACGACGGCCGTCTCAACCTCGTACCGCAAATTGGGAAAATTCCGCTTTCTGATGCGGTTTTAGTAGAAGATCCGAGTGAGCAAAATGTCGCAGATGATGATCGTAAGTTTTAAGTGCAAATAAGTTGACTGAAACTCCATCTCTGTTTCTTAAAATTATTAATAATAATATTAAATTTTAGAATTATCAGTGTGCTCAATGTCAAGTGGAATTAGTGAAAATAGTGGAACTGGAACTGCAGCAGCAGCTAGCGCAGCTCAATTACAAAACAGAGATTTTAAAATTATTTTAGACTTAAAAACTGGCGGAGAAAATCATCAAGTTACAGTTCATTTAGTTGCTCCTACAATGCAGGTATATAAAAGTAATTACTAAAAATAATTGGAGAAAAGACCGTGTGAATATGCTGTTATTTTCCAACTAAATATTTTCTTTGTAAAATCTTTTAAAGATTTAAGTACTTTATCTCACGAACGCTCTCAAAATTAATGTATGTGTAAATACACCTTATCATTTTAAATAGTTTAAGCACAATAATTATTTCCTTATTTCTAGGAAAAAGCTGCTTGGATTAGCGACATAAGTCAATGCATGGATAACATGCATTTCAACGACTTGTTGCATGGCTCTCTGTCGGATACGAGCTCGGTCACAATGCCACAGTCTATAAGAAACGATCCAAAACTTTTTAAGGACGACGTGGACATACGTTTCAGCCGTACTCTCAACTCTTGTAAAGTGCCGCAGATACGCTATGCGACGCCTGATCGACTACTACAGCGTCTTACCGATCTGCGCTTTCTTAGCATTGACTTTCTCAATACATTTCTTTTAACTTATCGTGTATTCACCGACGGAGTTACTGTTCTCGAGGCACTGAAGAAAGTTTTTTATGACTCCGAGCCGCCAGATGCCAATTTACCTGGTGGCTCATTAGCGTAAGTAGTTATTATTTAAATTACTATATTATTTGGGATCTTTGTCAACCATAATCAAAATATAAATATTACCACATAAGTTTGTTATTACTGGAAAATTTTTCTTATTAGTTCTAAAGTTGATCTTCGAAATTTTTAGAGACACATTCTATTAAACGAAGCTACACAATCAGAATTACTCTGTTTTTTTTAAACTGTAGATTATCGTATTCTTAAAATATTCTCGAATCCTCAAAGTGATATATATATATATATATCTTGAAATTATATTTCTTTTAGTTCACTAGACGTTACGGGGCTTAATACACTGGATACGCAACATTTCTTGGACGATCGTAGAAGAAGTAGTTCGTCTCCAAGAAGAACAAGTGGGGCGAGTTCTGTTTCCGGTAAATATTTTGTCATAAATTACTAATAAACAATAAGGTACATGAATCTTAATAAATGTAGATATTAATCATTTCTTAAAATTAATAATAGGAACTTCATTAATTTACTGAAAATAATAAGTAGGAAAAATTAGGTGTCATTCATTATTTATATACGTAGGATACGGATCAGAAGTAAGTGACTGTCGGGAAACAGGAAACAGCAGTTCATACGAACCAACTCCGAGTACTTTTATGGCCAACACTAAACCTCACTGGCGTACTAACTACAAAAAACGTGAGAATTGTTAAAATTCAAGAAAATTTTATTTTTTCTTTCAATTATTAGAACAAGTAGTAAAGCACTTACCTATTCTCACTTTATGACATATTCTAACTTTAGGAAAAGTGCTGTGTAATCTTCATTTAACTTTCTTACACATTAAAATACGCGTCAAAAATTAAGTGTTTCTCATTTATATAGACTACTTATATACAAAACAAATGTGTGTTTATAATATCATTAAAAATTATTCAACTATTAAATATTACTTTATTTAAAATTTTTAATTCAAATATTTAAGAATTAAATCTAAAATTTTTATTGATTTTTTATATAAATCATTTGTAGGTTTAAATAATTTAAAACACATATATTTTATAATTTAAGAACAATAATGCATAAAGTAACTCTATGCTTCTTGTTGAGGCATCGGTGCAGCTTTATTTAAATTTTCATATAATGGACTTCCTGTTAACCCTTAGAGTCATAGATCTCTTTATTAGGATCAAAGAAATTTTAATTTTACGTGTTTCTTAATGCTGATGTTAACAAATAATTTTACACATAATTTAAAAAATAATGTTACTGATGAGTTATTGTCTTTGACCAAAAGAACTTATTCTCATTAAAATAAAAAATTGAGGGTTCTTATAGTTTAAAATTCAAATGCATAAATAAAAATTATTTTTTCATTAAAATATAAAATACTTTTTATTATGCATATTTAAGTATATTACGAAAATCTTAAAGAATATATAAGAATAAATAAGATATTAAATAAAATTGTTATAAATTTAAAAAAAAATGTAATTACTTAATTTAAGCTTAAATCTTATTGCTTAATACTTTAAAAAATAAATTATTGAATACCCATTATTAACTAATACTAATTTTGAACAAAATAGAAGAGGAACAGCACTTAGGTCAAATCTCTGAAGCCCCTACGATTGTAAGTCGAAGTCCCAGTACTCAATTAGCAGGCACGTCATCAGATACACAATCACCAGTAAATACAAGAAAAGTTAGCATACGAGTGAGTGATAAAAATACGTCAGAGGACGATGGTTGTCACTTACAAATACCTAAAGTAATTGCCGTTTCATCGAGCTCAGAAACCCTTACAGGTTTGTTTTATTATATTATAATTAATTTTCATAAAATTATTTCCTATTATATGTACATACTTTTAACATCAGTAGATAGTCGTTGATAAACTAACAAATTATTTGTTGGCAGATATAACAGTGATTAGCGCACCTTCTTCACCGAGTAATTTAAGCTCTGTAACTTTAGTCGGATCTACCGGATCCGGATCTGGTTCTGGTTCTGATAAAAGTCCTCAAGATGTAGGAGAATCTGTATACTCTCGAGGTGTTTCAGAAGAAACCGAAGATACACCTGTTGCTACAGAAGATAATTTAAAAGATGGTTTGTTTCTGAGATATTTACTATTAAAAAAATAATTAAATTACAAATAGTCAAAAAGATACACATGCACTTCTGATCATGACTTGTGATATGTAATAATTATTTGCATACACTGTTAAAAATTCCGTGTGTTAATGTAAATGAAAAGTAAGATAAATATACATGAAATTTGTTTAATATACATACTTGTGGTGTTAGAAGTATAGAGTTTTTATGTATTATAGTAGAGAAAAATTATACAAAATTCATGTATATTCATGTAATTGTAAATAATCGCATTAAAATTTTGTAGTGTTTAACATAAATTAACTTAAAAAAATATAATCATAACTTTGAATATTTTTTAGAAGTTCAATTCACTTACGAAGAGCTTTGCCCACCTTCTCCAAAATCAGCGAAAGTCGAAAGTACATCTAAAGTGCCATCCATCCCCACCAGTCAACCAAGAAATAAACGACTAGGATCGGAGAAAGAAGAACAAAGCATGACTGATGAAGAAACGACGCCATCTGCTGAATCTTGTCAAATACCACATTGCCGTTATAATCATCATAATCATTATTCAGACCATCGCGCATCCATAGCTTCCGCGCCACCGTCTACTACAAGGAGTGGATCGATATCAACAATCACTGGAGTAAGTAAAAGCGATCACTGGTGCTACCGCTATTATATACAGCTAGTTGTCGTGATTAATATTTGAACTATATAATATTCATATAGAAACAATAAATTAATCTTGAGGAAAATACGTGCCAATGAATTGGCAGCGGTTTTTTTTTAAGATGGAAGTGAAAATAATTATTAATTTGCTTTTTTATATAACCTTGTAACGTGGACTTCATTCATGAATGTAATTGAATAATTTTATACAGAAATACCCTGGAAATTATATGTATAAGTTACTCATATTATCGTCCATTTATTTATATGTGAAATTTTATTATTTATTATTCAATAAATACGTAAAGTAAACTTTAAATATACTTTTCTAATGTTTTGAATTCATTATAAAATTATGTAACCCAAAATAAGCTACGTCATTCCTTTAAAATTACAGAATTATTGGGCAAGCAGACGTTCTATTCAAGATGAAATGAATTCATCTGGTCAACAGAGTTCGTATCAACATGATATACCACAACACTCTAGTAAGGCCGGTGTCGTTATAACTAGCTTTCGACAGAGCCATCGAAGGTTTGTTAATTATTTTACATATTCCATACAAGTAAAGCAACCATGTTACCATTGTTCAAGTTCTTTTCTACCATTATAAAACTGTTCTAATTGTTTTTTGCATGAAAAGAAAAACAAATGTTCATTGATAAAGTATTTAAAAAATTGAAAATATTTTTCTAGGATGAATGATATATACAATTGAGTCTTTAAACAATTATTTTTATTCTACTCAGTAACAATAATAATATATCATTTTCACGCATTATTAAATATAACATCTGCAAAATATTAAACTATATTTTGCCATTTTTATACTTACAAAAACTTGGCAAATTAATTTTTTGTTTTGTTTAATTATTTGTAGTTAGAAAACAGTTATAATTTTTTAACGAGTTTATTTCTGTTAATGACTGTTTAATGTAATTGGAATTTTATTAGCATGAAACGTTATTTGGCAATTATATAATTTCCATTCGATATAAAAATCAAATATTATGTACAAATTTGTAGGGATGATAAAATAAAATTATTTCAAATATATATGGATGGAAAATGCGATTTATCCATTATGAGTAGTTAGGAAATGTAAAATAATATTTATTACAGTTTAATTATTTTTATTATAAAATAAACAAATTTATTCATTTTTTACATTGTCTATAGAAAAAGATCCTCAATTTTTTTATAAAAGTTTATTATTTATACAAAACACATTTCAGTTGAGTTTTGGAGATAGAGTTTAATTAAATTTACTATTTTAAGTTTGATGTTATACAGTACCTTATTCAATACATTCAAAAAAGTGAAAAATAACGTAAAATCCTTTGAAATAACGGCTGTTTTTGGAGATAAAGGGACATCTTTGGTAAATTAAACATAAATATTGCAGAATCTCAAAAATTTGATGTTTAAATCAAGAAAAACAACGTAAAAATGTCGATAAATCACATAAAAACGTGAAAAAATTACGTAAAACCCTTCAAAATAACGGCTATTTTTAACTGACTTCAAAAAGGAGAAGATTATATGTTCTTACCGTATGTTTTTTATCTGTCCGCGCATAACTCGGCGAGATGTTGACCGATTTGGACAAATTTTTTTCAAATTGTAGAGGGCGGCGTTGCGGTGGTCCCGTTAAAATTTGGTATTGGTACTTACCTGAAACCGCAAGTACTGGTAAAAATACCGGTACTCCGACTGTAATCGCGCGCATAACTTCCATAGAATTCCACTAATTGAAACGAATCTTGGAGCTTAAAAAACGTACGAAATAAAACAACTTTAAAAAAAAATATGACTGACTTAAAAAAATGTGGAAATAGTTATATACGGGCATCAGAAGGATTCAAAACTGTTCTAATAAGTGAAAAATAATGACTATTACAATGTGGTATAATTGTATTAAATTTACAACTGAATCACCTAATCACAAACAATCACGAGACAATGTTGAGTAACAAATATAAATAATTAATTGTAATAAATCATTCTACGCGATTTAATTTTGCGCCGTCTCCAAAAAGTTACAATTATACCACATTGTAATAGTCATTATTAAAGACCCAGCTTTTCACCGGAGTGGACTAAAAAATCCTATACTGCACTCAAGGAGTAAAACAGGTTATGTGACATGCGTATATGCAAGTCACACGCATAGAACACATAACCTGTTTTATTCCCTCGGTGATAATATACTATTTATTTTATGAAAAATAAAGTATTTTTAATACAAATTAACAGTAAAATCAAATATAATTTTGTTAATTCCTATATATTTATTTTGTATTTTTGTAAATAAAGATACATGTTTAATGTTATAATCATAGACTCAATAAAAATTATGAATTCCTGATTTATTTATAACTGTACATAATAAATATATTCCTATAAGATAACCCTTTCTGTTAGTTTTATTTATGCAACACAGGCACGATTTTAGTATTTTATTGCCGTCAAAATTGGACTTTAAGTGATCATTTTTAGATTGGCGGGCAGTAAAGTTCACTTTATTGACCAGGAAATAAAGTGGGTGTTATTGCCTATTGTTGTAGATTCATATAAAAATGAACAAAATGTATATATATATATATATATA
>JAPYZA010002269.1:0-18226 GCA_030522685.1 Eupelmus azureus | reverse complement strand
AGTCTCGGTCCTTTGGTGGGGAAGAAAGGCGCGAGGCTATATAAGGGTCTGGCGCGCCCTCACAAGTGCTCATTTTTTCGTTTGTCACGCTTGAGGCGAATATCGTTTCATTTGTACTATTCGAAATTTTCTATTTAGTTGTTTTGTATTTTTATAGAGTTTTAAATAGTTTAAATTAAGATATTTTATTTGAAATTAATTATTTTATTTTTTAATATTTTTGATTAATATATTTTATACTATTTTTTAAATAAGTTTATTTTTAATTGATATATATTTTATTATTTTTCTTAAATTAATATTTTTATTATTTTTTAATTTGGTGTTAAAATAAAATTCAGTCTAATTTTTAAATTAATTGTTATTAAATATTGTTAAACCCTTCATCCCAGTCCTCGTACTCAACAATCTAGTGCATTGACTATTAAATTACTAGTCTATAAAATACTCTAGAGATCTTATTAGTTATTAATTACTTAAACTGGTTCCTACTATAATGCTAGTCAGGCTGTAAACCATTGTTTATTAAACTTTTGATTATTTTTATTACTTTAAAGTTACTTTACATTAGAAATTTACTTACAAGCAAGCAACTGCAATTGCATCTTTATTACTTTTGTTTCTACGACTAAGCGTTACTCACTTCAGAGTACTTTGTTAAACATTTATTTGTTACTACCATAATTTTATACTATGTTACTTACACTTGATTTATATTTTAGTTACTAATGTATTTTGTTACTTATGTGCCAGAAGGGTTTTTCCCCACGGCCGAATAAAGTTTGTCTAAGTCTCGCTGGATTGTTTATCTGTACGACGCTCAGCAAGAGTATCATCTACGGAACTTCCAAGGCGGCTACAGCTGTTGTGCAGGATCGGTAATTATCTTCTCCAAGGACTCTTCAGGGTTATTCATTAGGTGATCTTCAAATTTTCTTCAAGAACTCGAAAAAGGTAAGCCAAATCCTTCTTCTTCCAGGTCGAACAGGTTGCAATGAATATCGGCAGTGTCTCCAGGGATTTCTCAAAAGGTATTTCCTTGAACATTTTTATTCAGTTTTTTATGTTCCAGGAGAGCGTTTCTGAGACGCATGCTGGGCATCTTTAACCAACTTGCATCCATCTGTAGCTACCCAGGGCTCGTCGACCTCAACTATTTGTGTATTGCTGCTGCCACATTCCCATATGGTGCGGATGATTTTTCCCTGGATAGGTAGCCCTCGCCTATGACAGGTCATCATAGCAAATATACGTATTTTCATGTGCTAGCTATTACTTCTCAGCGATGTTTCGATACAAATACATTGACAAATACATATTGACGCTTAAATGACCAGGGATTTCTTATGCATTGCTATTTGCAATGTCACATAACAATAGAATTCGTCACAGACGTATCGATGAGATAAATGAGAAATTGAAAATAATTGTTATAGAAAATGTTATTTTTAGTAATAATAATTTCTTTTTAATTTATTTACCTTTTGATATATTTAATACAAGTTTACTTAGAACAACTAATAAGCAGGCTTCGGCCTTATACTACCCCACGCTGAAAACATTTCCTCCTCAAACGTATTCGCGCTAATATAAATCACTTACATAAATATGATTGAAAATAAAGTTTAGATTATGAAAGAATTTCTTTGAAATTTTGTAAAAATTAGTTTTACATTTTAGAATGAATTGAAACATATCAACTGTACGGTTCATTACAATAACATATAATAAAATGCATTTTTTACCGAACGAGCGTTAGCGAGTGAGGTATGACTCGCTAGTATAATATTAAATAATAATATTAATATTTATTTTGAAAAATAAAAATAAAAATTTTACAGTAATTAAAATTAATTAAATCTGATAAAAACTAAAATTAAAATTGAATTTAATTTATAATAATTAAAAGTTTCATGTTATTTGTTAAGAAATAAATTCTAATAATAAATCATATTTTATTTACTGAATTTTATTCTTTTTATTAAGTTTGTTATTGTTTGATATCAAAATTAAAATTTGGGTGAATAAAATAATTTATTCCCGGGTTTTGTGGGAATAAAGTGAATTTACAGAAAAAATTATTATAAGCAATCAAATGCTATTTTTAACCCGCTTTTTGAATCAATAAAGTGTCTTTTACCGATCAGTCGGAAATAAATTACATTATAGTTTTTGAAAGAAAATAATTGTAATTCAATAAAATTTATTAATATTAACTATTAAAATTTTGATAAAAGAATCCAATAAAAATAATTAAACTTATGAAGGCGAACTATTGATTTTCGGGTGAGATATTATTAGATAATTTGACAATAAATAACTTTCCAGTTACTCACTTTACTTAACTGTAACGATTGTGAAGCTTCAATAAGATGTAAGAATAATACACAGCTAGACGATAATAAATAATAAAGTTTTAAAGTATATACAATCGAATAAACGCAAAGACGAACAACATATGTGCTTTCGCGCTATCACAAACAATTCTGACAGCTCATGAAAAATGGACCCGGAAAGAGGAACTGGAATTCCCGCTCATGGGTTGATCTTGGCGCATTGGCCATATGTATTGGACACAGAGGCTTTCTTTATGATGTAAGTGCAAACCATTAACGGGAAAAGCGATCGATACGAGGGGAACAATTACATCGATTTGAGTGATGGGAATCGTCGGAAATGAAAAAAATGTAATTTACCATGATGCGGAAGGGAAAAAGTCATTCTGCATACACGACGATCATATATTTATATACATGCGACACAAAAACGATGCAGAATAATATCGGGGTGTGCACAGGTAGTTTCTCCCGTTTGGCTCTTGCACGAGTTAGGTATTATACATAACTGTGACTTAATAATTGAAAACGACTGAGGTAGCAGTATTAAATTAAATTAATCATCGAGTTTCAGAAAAAAGATAGGTATTTTTAATTAATCATTTAAGTGGGGTGAATGATTTTTGTATGTGAATTTTGATTTATTAGGCGAAATAAAAGAATTATTATTAAAATTATAAGAAGAGTAGACGAAATAATATTACTAGAAAAGGATATTTATTAAATTTTATTCTATTCCAAGCACGGTTTCTACTATTAGAATAAAAGCATTCTAATATTTATTTAAATTTTGTGTATTTTTTCAGTTGGATAAATATATGTGACGGGGAAGCAAGTAGCAATTGGACTTTTAGCATATGATTTTAAAAATTTAATGGGAGAATTATGGAACGCGAAAAAGCCGCTTTTAAATTCTTTTTGAGGCTCAACGTTTGACGAGTTTTGTTTTATGAATAAAAAATACTTGAATTCTTGCGGATGGAATATTTTAACATTTATGTGCATAGCATAATAATCTTAAAAAGTTTTTACAATACAATTCTCTTATTTAGTGATACGACTTAGGCCTCTATTTAAAATTTTTAAATAAATAAATAGCGTGAATTTAATATAATAAATAATACTTTTCAAATTTTATTTTGTAGTTATTAACAAAATTTTTTAAGAATACAAAGACATTAAATTTACATTAAATTTATGATATTAGCTTTCAAAAAATTAAAAACTTTACTTTCTAGTAAAAACTTGAAAGCATGCTTTAAACTTGGTGTTTGTAATAACACTAATTGAGTATGTGCAAGCTTCCACTTATTATCATAATTTTCTCAAAACTTTTTACTCCACTTTAAATTTACAAAGAACCATAAACTTTCACCAAAAAACATCAACTTTACATTTACTAAACCAGAAAAAGTGTATCTAGCTAAATAACACTCATCAATTTCAAAAACGCTAAAACGTCCCGTGACCCGAGCGCCTCTGAAAATAGACGTCGAAATAAATTTCATCCAGCAGTTCAACGAAAATTCAATTTGCACTCAGGGATTCCCGGCTGAATTCTCAAAAACGTAACTCATCTCAAGTAGCGCGGAAACGTAAACGCGACGGCGCGAAGTCGCAGCCTCGCGCCAGTAGCACAGCAGAGCAATTTACAATTCAGCCTATCGACGGCTCGGCATCTCCGCCATCGTCGTAATTCAACGCGGCAGCCTTCGCGCAGCGGCACTCGTAAAAGTCAGCTCCCGTGAAACGAGAGCCGTAATCCGTCGCGACGATAAAACGCGGGGCGCGCGAAAAAGCGCTCGCTCTTTTCCGAGAAAACTGCATCTGCATCGCGCCGGCCGGATAAAAATAATAAACAAACAAACGGCCGCGGCTAAGATAGCTCGAAATAGCACTCATAAAAGCGCGAGATTCCGGGAGGAAAAGAAATGTTTTTCCCTGCCGCGAAATGAAATTCCTGAAGAAGAAGCGCGCGGCCTCCTGTTTCTTGTTAACGTTATGGGAGTCGCGATGGTCGACGTTATAGGGCGCGCTGCGCAAGGGCGTATCACTAAAAGTGGCTTTACGATAAGCGGCCGCGTTATACCTTGTGCGCTGGATCGGCCTTTAATGCATGCTCCGGGATTTATCAGTATTTGCATAAACGCGCCGACGTCTTTATGGATGCTGTAGCGCACGTGGGGCGTCTTTGAATTTCCGTTAAATATTTGAATGCGGGCTTATCTCCCGCAGTTTCTGGAATTAATCAAGGCAGGTGCTAATATTGTTTATTCACAAAGCGGACTTCGCTGAGCGCGTAATAAAGTATATAAGGCTGACTATACGCATATACGACTACTTTTGTAGTGCGGGAGCGCCGAGCGGGAGGTCGTTACAATTTTAACGAGTCACAGCGCGTAGTCGTAGTGCGAGCTTTAATGTCTGCATTGAAAATGTAACAACAATGTATCGCTTGTGCACGAAAGACGGCCTTGAAAATTCTACCCTTCTGCAATATTGAGAGATCCTGTAGGTTTGTTCGGGTATTGACGGATATTTTCTTTATTGAAAGTCTCTCTAGAAAGTTTATTTAAGTTTCATACAAGGTGACAGCAGTTTATTTGGATCAACGAGTATTTCGTGTAAATAGAATATGTTGAGAAAAATGTTTACAGTTTACAGAAAATTTGGCTTTTAAGGGAACAAAATTTTTTGGTGTTTCAATTTACATTCTGACTGTCGATTTTACTTTCTCAAGACTAAGCTTCTGATAGTGATATTTTTGGAATTCGAGTTTTTTATAAATTCTTGTATATTTGAGTTTTCTGATTCAGAAAATAAGTTCTCGTGATATCTATCCTGTATGTGAAGAGTGTCAAGTATTTCTAAAACTTTAAAGACACTGATATACTATATAACTCTGTAGATGTACTGTAAACATGGGATTGAAACATTAGAGTGTTAACTACTACGTATTAGTTTGAGGTAAAAGTTAGAAGAAATTATTGATAGAAACTATAAAAAACGCCGTTTAAATGAGGTTCGCAAAGGACCTCACGTTTAAATAAAATCCACACTTTACTCACGGATTCGTCTCAAATTTTAGGATATGTTTTCTAATGCTAAAATATGAAAAAAGCCATATTAGTTCATGACGATGCTTCGATAAATTCAAATTATGGACAGTTTTAGTATTTTCTTAAGGAAAATAGCTTCTGCTAAAAAATTCCATTTTATGTAGAATATGATCCCTGCAATAAATGCAAGTCTGCAACGAGGAGCGTGACGAGGGGATGCATAAGACTACTCCGAAAGGTAGTGTTTTCTTGATGAAAATAAAATAGAGCATTTTTTCTATAGTTTTATATATTCAGTTGTTGTGTCCTGTATTTCACACTTGCATCCACTGCAGGGATCATATTCTAGATGAAATGGAATGTTTTGAAACAAGAAAAAATATTTATAAAATTAACATTAGTATCAAGCTATGAAAAAAAGAATATGAATTGCACTTTATGAAGAAATTTTACAAATTAACTAGAAACGATTTTTGTTTTGTGATTTAAATTTTTTCTTTATTAATATAATTGGTTGTACTAAAAAAAATAACAATACATTGAATTGGATTAAATTACAAAATATTTTCGTTTTTCAAGAATATGAAATTTTCAATAAATAGGCATTTACTGATCGTTAAATAAAAAAAAAATACGTTCGAATAGCCTATGTGAATTTTCTTCCAATATCTGTAGCAGAAGTAACAGCGGTGGTCAGCCGTCTAAATATAAAAGATTCTTATAAGAAAATCCGCAACTCCATTTCCGCTTCCTTGACACATCTCTTTTGCAGTATTTTGCCGTGTGCGGTCAGCCGTTCGGTTCTTGAGATCGAGGTAAAAGCTGAACTTAAAGTTTGATTCCCTTTACAAGATTCAATAGCGTAGCGAATAAGGAGAATACTTTAAAAACTAGATGACAAATCATAAATGAATCGATTTACGTGTATTTAAAAAGTTACTTCTCTTATGTTCAATATTAAAAGAAAATATTTGGATATAAATAAAAAAAAAGAAATAATTAGATATAGATTGAAATTAAAGTAATTTGAAATATTTTAAAAGAGCTTGTACAAAATTATCAAAATGAATACTATTCATCCTTTATTTAAGATGTTATACTTTTACAGTTCAGAAAAAATAGAATGATGATAAATTCTATTTTCGATTAATTTATATTTAATTTATACGTAATTAAATTTTGTATACTTTTAATAATAAAACAATATAAAATCTAATCATAATCACCTTCCTATAATTACTAGGTTATATAGATATCCAATATTTCTGTAATTATTCGAAACACATTCACCCTTGTCATGATGAATAATTCAGTTATGATTAATTATTTAGTATAATTACACTTCCAAATCATATCTAATTTCTATGAAATTTTCAAATTATTAATATATTAATACAAATTTTAAAACAACCATTGAGAAATTACCTTTATCCAAGTTTTTTTTTTTAATTAATTACAGATAGAAAATTGAATAACTTTGAAGTCTTTTTTCGAAGCTGTTTAAGTATATTTGACAAAATGAATTATTCAAGAATAAATTGATTATTTAATTAATTTGAAATTTAAAATACACATTACCCATTGACTGCACTTCAGAAGTAAATTTTATAATTTACGTAAACTATCTTTTAAATGTACAAAAACATTTTCATTAATTTTATGAAATCATTATCACTTAATTTCAAACTTTATTTCATTTAACAATATTTAAAAAATGTTCATCACTATACATAAATGAGTAATAAAAAGCCTTTATTATTAAGTAATCTCAAATCTACCTACAAGGTTTCTAAAAATTCCTTTTATTAGAGCTAAACATCATCGTACACTGAGAGAAATAAATATAAAAAATACCAGATTGACATGTAACTTACATTACTGTTGATTTTTCTCAATAGTTATTATCGATAGTCATTTTCCGTAAATATAAAAAAGTAAAAGAAGCTTTTAGAAGCTATTTGTTCAAGTGTCGAAGAAATCGGGCTAAGTAAGAAGTTTTGCCAATCAATGATAAAACTTTTAGTGATTTACATTTGATAATTCATAATTGACGTTTTAATGAAAATTTTATGAGATTAATATCCCTTATGTTAGATTTATGTATATAATGTACAATTTAGTTTCTATTTTATTAAAAAATGTATAAAAGAAAACGAGTATACGAGATAAAATATTAAAATTTATACTTTTTTCGATTACAGAAATTTTATCGATTTATTCAATTTTTAATACTGAATAGGACATGCCAAATCCTTCAATCTTCCTATTCAGAATGATAAAATTTAAAAGTTCGAATAAAAAATTATAATACCTCTTATTGAAGAAATTATAATTTATTACTTAACATTTCTAAGCTAACAAAATTTTTAAAAAAGCCATATCTCGAGTCAAGTTTTTTTAGTATTTTTATTTTTATTTCTTTCAGTAAATTTATTCGAAGACTGTAAAAATCAAATAAAACGATAAGAAACTACGAAAGCCTCCTTTATGATTCTCCATTTTTCGCGCTCCATATGCCACACGAGAAGAGAGTTCTGCACATTATCAATACCCGCGAAAATACAGAGAATAATGTCCCTCCATGTCTTCCGCTCTTTCAAACTAACATCAATACACGTAAACTGTTTAAATTTCTAAACACGTCTAATCGCGCAGCGTACATATCGATGAAGCGCGTAAAGTCGTTACATACTTCGCTTTCAACAGAAGCGCGCCTGTCCGCATAAATAATTCAAGGCAGCAGCGCAGTCGGCGCTTCAGACTCAATTTGGCAGCCTGTCTTTTTAATCCCAAGCCACTGCAGTCGATACATAGGAGTTACACACCCATTCGCTTTGCGCGACTCGAACTTTTTTTTCGCGCCCGACATCCGGTATTCGTGTCCCATTCGTGGAACTTGCCGGCTATAGTTCGGCGCAAGCTGCTTTGATCTCTTTTTCCTTTTGTATCTCTTTTCCGTCGGGTTGTGTATGCTCAAGTGCTGCAGAAAAGTTTTCTCGTTCGCATTTTATGGCTTTTGTTGGACTGGATTAAGTATTTCTGTGGGTAGTGTCGGACTTGCGCGTTGAAAATTATATATTTGGTTGTAAAAGCGCGTGCACTTAAACAGAATAAACCGATGTAAATTTATTATGTTGATAAGTTGAAAAAAGTATGACTATAACTATTTTCTGGAGTAGATAGCGTGTATTTTTCACATAAAAAATATGATCAATGTGTGAAATTTTTTAACGCAAACTTTTTGATCTCAAAGACGTCATCAGTTTTCAAACTATTACAATAGAATCGTCCCTAATTGATTTGGAAGTATTCCTAGTACATATAATAATGTTGAATTCAACCCAACATCGGGCTTAAAGCCATCCACTTCAAGCACAGCTACAGCACTATCAAACAAAATCAGCAATTCGCATAAATTTGCATTCATACTATTGAGTAGCAGCGCCGCGTCCAACATTCGACTATTGATTAGTCAAGTTCGCACAGCTACACTGTAGTACTTTAAAAGTTTTCTTTCTGTTCCTTTGGCGAACGTGTGCGAGTAGACACATTTCGCGATGGAAAGTGGCGCAAGGCTTGGGTGCGCTCGAGCGTGCAAACTCGAATGTGACGTCTGCGGGCCCGAGCGTCGTTGAACTTTTCGAAAAGAATTCAGAGCGACGATTCGCCAAGATATATCCGGAGCCTGGAGGATTGATTGAGACGCTGCCAGCTTGGCTAACATTTTTTCCTCTGATTTTTTTTGTCTTCGTCGCGTTGTTATTTTTCAATCTTCGATATTACTGTTTATTTTCCTTGCCCCGGCACGACGTTTTATTTGAAGATTTATTAATTTTTAGCCTGCACCGAGAAAGATTATTCGAAAGCTCCGTGAGCGATAAACGGGTGGGACAGGAAATTAAGATATTTTTATAAAATCTGAGGATTACTCGGTAAGGTATTTGGAATATTTTCAATAAATTTAATCATCTGTAATGTTATAATGTAAATAACTTTTTGCTAAGTGATATCATACCTACTTAGGCAGAGTTTCTGCAAATACACAGACAATCTATTTTGACATATAATAAACAATAATATAATATAAAAGTATAGAAAGATCGAAGTTGTCGTTCGAGAGATTTTCTCATCCTCAAAATATTATAAAAGTACAGATACAAATGTCACAAATAACGCTTAACAGCATGACGTTCCTTATGGAAAAGCTCTGCAGAATTTCTGCATATTTTCTGCATAATATGGTAGTCATTTTTGAAATAATAAACATGGGGAAAACGATTTCAAAAATGACATTTGGACCCCCGACGGGGTTAAGGGGGCCCAAACGTCATTTTTGAAATAATAAACATGGGTAAAACGATTTTAAAAATGACATTTTGACCCCCGTAGGGGTAATAATCTTAGACAGACAATTTCAAATATGACGTTTGGGCCCCCTTAAGGGGGACCAAGCGTCATTTTTGAAATAATAAACATGGGGAAAACGATTTCAAAAATGACATTTGGACCCTCTACGGGGGTCTCGCTAAACGCCTTACTATAAAAGACAATTTATGACACGAGTATTGTACAATATTTTTTTCGTATAGTCGTATCTTTATATTAGGAAGTATAATGTAACTTGTTTAAATATAAACAATGAAAATTTTCTAAAAAATATGAGAAAATTAAAAATAAATATATTTTGAATATAAATATGTATATTTTACTATTAAAATAAAATATAACACATTTATTATAATTATTATATATTTATTATACAACATTATAACATATCTATTAAATTTAAAAATTAAATTTTATTAAATATTATAATATATATTTGTGAATAAATATATTGAAAAAAAAATATTCATTCATAAGATAACGTTTAATACTCATTCTTTAACGTCAGTTTTTATGCAGGTATCAATACTCAATAAAGCGTTCTATTTGTGCGACTCTTCTCTATATTTATTTTATCCAAAAAAGAAACACGAACTAAGTTTTATACACATATTGAATGCAGCATATCACCATCTGATTTCATTAGAATTTATAGAGCCATTAAATTTTCCTACCCTCGCGAATAAAAGTCTTTATTTGCCAAAAACGATCACGTCGAAATCCATTTCATCCCTCCATAAACACTCACTTAAGGCGAAAGTCAAACATAATACACGAAAGAACTCGTGTAAGCGAATCTCTTACGGCGAACCCATCAAATAATAAATCCCTGCCTCTCTCACATCGATCGCCAGACGATCGAATATATATTGCACTTAACTTCTTTCTAATAAAAAACAATGGGGTATTTACGCCCGAATAAATCATTTTGCAAAAACTTAAGGGCCGAACTTACAACACTTAATAAATCAATTTATTACAAATAGTATATGTAAAAACGTATTATGATCGCATACCTACTTGCAATCAGGTTATCCACTCGATAAAGCGACTTATTCGGCCAAGAGCTCACCGGTGAGGTTTGTGCTTGCGGCACGATCATCTAGTCCTGTACATCTGTCTCTGTCTACCTCTCTCTCTCTCTAGTAGAGTCTAGTTAGGGCTCGTTTTGATAGACAGGCGAGTGCGCGCCGGGAGCAGCCGGGTGCGACGACAGACGTACTGATTAGATTGCAGCGCGCGGCGAAGGATAGGACTCGAGCTTGCGGAGGGAACGCCGCGGGATGCTCAATGTGTAAGTTCCGGAAATTCCCAACAGTCCTTGTTCACCGTTACGCGCGATCTCTCGTTAAATTTACCGCAGCTCGCTGGCTCGTGATTTATCGTTTGGATCTCTTGTTAGCGTGGAATGATGATTGTTTCGGCGTCGAGAACTGTTTTCTGTTTTTTTTTTAGTGTATTTGAGATGATCGTTTTGTTTGATGATAATCATTTGCTTGGGCTGAATTAGAAACGTAAATTATGAAGTCGATGTTTTGTAGTTTATGCCGTGATTAATTATTGCATCTTTTGGGCGTTTTAGGAATTTAAGAAATAAAAATTAATAATGTAATTGTGAAATATGTAATTTTAATACCAGTTCAATTATGTTTTCGTTTATAAATAAATTTAACTTGTTACAGTTTTTTAGAAATGTTTTATTAAAATTTTATACTCTTAAATTATTTAGATAGTAATGGTTAATTATGCAAGTTTGTCATTTTTCTCTTTGATATATGCTATTCAATTTTTTGACTTTATATAATTATATTTATAATTATGTTTATATTTATATTTTATATTAATTTTTAATTGAACTGAGTCAAAGTCGAACTTGTTTTGTTTGTACTTAATTGATACAATAATAAATTATATATATCTATCTCTCTATAACCTACCCAATCTTTTCCTTATAAATTTACGTACTGAAATGCACACGAAGTCTGTGAAAAGATAGGTTCCATTTTGTTTATATTAGAGAAAGCAAGTATCATTGCCAGCAACAGTAATGCTCATTTTTCAAAACGACTTGGAATATTGTAACTTAAAGCTGGGTATACATCACGCCTGCTAAGTTAGTTGCTCCCGAGCCATTGTTTCTAATATGAATCTTCGTAACAATCATAGTTTAGTTAGTATTTAGCAAAGTACGAACTTCAAAGTTAGCGTTGATGCTGGACTTACCCAATATCAGAGCAAACGTGTGTACGTTTGGGTGTGTGTCGGGTGTGCTTATGTGAGTATGCGTATGAGAGAGAGAGAGAGAGAGAGAGAGAGAGAGAAGGATCAGTATTGAATGTACACAATTTGTACGGAATTTAATTAAAGATTATATAAAATATTCGTAAGTTAAAATAAAATATTCTATATAAAAATTCATAATAATAATTATTTTATTTTTAATATTTATTATTAGTAAAAATAAATGAAGATCAATGAGTGAATAAAAAAGATCATGTTCTATACAAAAATTGATGAAATTTCATGCATTTTACGCTCAATTGTAATAAATTTAATATAACTCATCATCGTCATGCAGTTTTCAAAAAGTCGTTTTTTAAAGACTAATTACCCATGAAGCTTACATTAATCATTTGCGATAACTATAATCACTTCAGAATAGCCCGTAGCCTAACTCGCAAACCAATTAAAAGTCGTTAATTATAAAGGATATATATACGGTTATAACGACGTGCCCCGTTACAAACTTCGTCTCTTCTTACGAAGAGTTTGCTCACACGAAGTCAGAAAGTTTCTTGCGCCGTCTCTCCTTATTTCGTTACTTCGGCGAGCTCGGCTTATATATAGCCAGCAAAAGCCCGCGCAGCAGGGAATTATTGCACCGGTGGCGTCTGTCAGCCAAACTCGATTCGTTGGTCTGCAACTGAACATTATGAATGAGCATCGCTGCATTGAGACTGGCAAATAGAATCTAAGGGTAGTATCACGTAGTACTTGAAATAATTTGAAAAACTGTAATTAGAAAAAAACGTGGATAACTATAATTTTAGATAATTTTAGATACTTTTACAGTGAAATCCGTAGATAATAGATATATATGTATTAAATTTTGTATAACAATTTTTATTACACTTCTAAAATGATATATTATTACATAAAATAATAATATAGCGTAGACAATTAAATAAAACAAACTTTACGCTACTGCCATTTCGAGTACTGTAAAGTTTTAATGACCCTGCAATTTCGAATTTCATTAACTCCAAAAACAATAGTTCCCCGCAGTACCTGTAACTAATTACTCGCCCGATTTTGCAACACCCCAAAAATTTTCCAAACAACATTTAATCCCCCAGCGAGAAACCAACACTCTCGCATTTTGCGGGAAGCTATTAAACACACGAAGCTCGTCTCCGTTCGCGCATAAATATTCTTGAAACCGATAGGCGATGACGCCACCTTCACACTTGACGCCGCAGCTGGGCGCGCGATCGATGCACCACGCGTCTTGTATACAGCACTAGTCGCGCGCTTTTGAGCTTCGTGAAACATATATATCGTGCTCGGGGATTGCGCGCGTCACTTTGAGCCTCGGTGCAGCGGAGCGAGGCTCGCGATTTACGATGCCGCGGCGCCTCCGCGCTTTCTCGAATCTCGAGCGCTGACAAATGCGCTGGGGTAGGTTCAAAGCCGGCGCGGCTATTGGCCCTCGTCGTGCGGTTTGATTTTGATGACTGGATTATCGGCTCAGTCGGCTGCTACGCTGCAGAGCTGCACTGCTGATCTTTGGTAATGCTGATGGACATCGATTGGCTGGCCGTGGTGCAAAGTGAATAGATTGTTTTGTGGATGGTTTTTATTTATTGATGTTAGGTTTAGGAATGTTTTCAAACAAAGCAATTGCGTGTGTGGCCGATAATTATTGATATGTATTTGCTGCCGTAAGTAGTTTCGTCTTGAACAGTACGATTCGATTAACGACTATGCTTTACCTAGATATGAAATTGGCTTCTCAGCCTATGATAAATTGCGTACTTGTAGCTCTTGCTAATAAATCACTTCGAATCCGTCTCTATAATTATAAATGATAAATGAATTGACTGCTTCGATATCATTACTATTATCATTATAAATTATAAGTGAATTAAATGCATCGATATCATTATTATTATCATTATAAATGATAAATGCATTGGATACAAAATAACTGAGAAATTCGGCAATTAAAACATACAGATTCGTATATTTGTTTTAAAAAATGAGATTTGTGAACTAAAACTACTTTAGCCTACATATCAACTTGACCTATAAATTAAATACATACGAACATTAATAATTTCAATAAAATTACCAAAGTAATTTATATACTTTAAATTTAAATTCAGTAACGTTCAATATACCAAAAATAACTCTATAAATTCGAAATTCAGTTAACACATATTAGCAGATAGTGAAACGTGATCGTAAAAGCAATTGATGCCATTGAAAAGCGTTGCGCGAACGGGTTGTCTAACTCCGTGGGATTTTCACTGTAATATTACATTGCCTATGCGATGCAGCATACTGGCGCATCGGTATAGAGGCGGTTTCGCTCGTCGTTCGATTCCACAACTATGCGGGCAACTGGCCATATCTAGCTACCCTCGGTTCACGGTGATTTGAATTTTTCATTCGCTTTCGTAAATATAAACCGACCGCTCGGAGGGTATTGTATGCTTTGAGAGCATTTTCCGAGCTTTCCAGCTTGATAAGTTAATTCATTTACTATTTAAGTGACCTTTGAGCTCTTTTGACGGCGCCTTGTATTTTCCGTAGCTGAATAGGAAGGACAATGGTATAAGTTGTTCGTGTTTTTATTTTTTATTTTTGAAGGCTCATGATTTGTGATTTTACCTAACAATTTTAAATCTAAAAAGGGATTGTATAGATTAAAAAGCTAGTTGATAAATAAATACGAAAACTTAATTAATTCACAACAGCTTAATGCATTATTGTCTTGAAATTTTTAAACTTAATTTTTTTTAAAGAATTAAAAGTAAGTACTATAAAGAAATATCGAGTCTTTTCAAAAATAATTTTTCTATCACAGATTTTTTTGTATTTATTGATATCTATCTTTCTCGTTCTCTCTCTCTCTCTATCTCTCCCTCACTCTCTCATTCTCTCTCTCTCTCTCTTTCTCTCTCTCTCGCTCTCTCTCTCTCTCTCTTACTCACTCTTACTCACTCTTTCTCACTCTTTCTCTATATATCTGAGTTACCCAATTAGCTCTAAGTAAAGTAAAGGGAAGTGAGAGGAACTACGTCCGTTTGAGCTATTCTCACATATTAGATCGCTGGCGAGTTGGCAACCCTTACCTTGTGGTGTCGTTATATATGCATCTAAACATGCGAAACTTTCGTGAGTGCACAGCAGCGTTGATGACGACAACAGCGACGTATATGGGGCTGCAAGTACAACAACAACAATAACTGTAGTAAACGGTCGATCTTTGGATAGCTTTACAGTCATTTGTCTGTTGCAATGGTCTACGTATTTACATGCAGACTATAACAAGTTACTCACTAAAAATGTTTCTGCCAAACTAAAACAACGATTTCGTTTTTATCAAGTGCTCCAGTTTACTGAAGTCTTTTTTTTCGTAAAGTATATTTTCTCTTTATAGTAATTATCATATAATTTGAGAAAAAAAAAATTTTTCATCTAAAATTAATATAATAATTTAAATATAATATGCTGGACATGCACCTTACCTTGAATCCCGGGACAGCAATAGCTATGTCCGTATGAAATAGAAATAAGCAATCGGCGTAAGATTAAAAATTACTTAAACATTGAATGATTTTTCTTTTCGGATTTGAAATATGCCTAAGTCTTGAGTAATTCTTAGAATTTTTTGCCTTTTAACAAGGTCCCTGCCTTCAATTTTCTTTTAACCTACAAAAATACGATTTTCATCGAGGGGTTACTCGCAGAAGAAATCAGTTGGACAGTGTACGATGAAATCGATTTCGTTAATCTGGAAATTAATTTCATCTTTGAAGAAATTGGTGAATTACTCTTACTCGCTCTCTAGTTCATTTGCCAATAAAAAAGCTCCTCACAAAGTCTTTTTAAGAAACTTAATGCTCTTGTAAACAAAAGCGGGTAGCGGAGAAAGAGGCTTATGGGTGCGTATCAAAAAAGCGTAAGCTCGATTCGAATTTATACTAAAGTATCAAATATTTCGGGAGAATCACATGTCTTAAAAGTGACTTTTTCGACTTAGACTAGTAATTAGAATATCCAAATCGTCGAATGCTGCAGGATTATGCATAAAATATAATTGAAATAGTAATTCGAAGGGTGGGACTCATTTAGTAGACCGGGCATGCATGATTGCTCAGATAATCAGACTACTAAACATTAGAATACCCATTTACAATTATTAAATACGAATTAAGTAGAAGTTAAATTGCTTGATAGTAATCGTAGAAATACATTTAAAAAATCATCAAGATTTATTTTAATATCATAAAGAATTTCAGGGATTTAATATCTCTGTTAAAAATACAAAAAAAAAATTAAAACTTCTTTATTATTTACTTAAACTTGAAAGTACTTTTTTTGATGATGAATTTAACAAAAATAGAGATTATAGTTTTTAACATTTTCTATCTATTTTTATCAAAATTATTAAGGTAACAATGAGTTTAAAATAGTATATTATGCCACGCGGGAGGTAAAGGTGAGGATTTTCAAGTCCATAGCACGTACAAATTGCCACCCGAGCAGAAGGCGAGGGTTACAAACACGTGCTATGGGGTCGCCATTTTACCTTCCGAGTCGTATATGCAATTTTTTGCAATCCAAGGGTAAAAGTGCCACATTGGATTTCCAGCAACGAGAGAAAATGTGGTACTTTTACCCAAGGTGTTTCAAAAAATTATATTCTTAGTAACACCTTATTATTCACCTTAATAAGGATCGGTTTAATCTCGGACATATTAAATAGCTTATTTTAAATCACATTGCTATTCCTAGAGAAGCTAAACTCTTTTCTATAAAAAAAACATTATTGAAATTGAATGATCAGTTTCACGATAAAGAATAAATGACCATAATTTTTTCAATGCATTACATACTTCAACAAAATCTACAGCATAATCAGTAATTAATCGTTTAAAGTATATTATATAACAATTTTTTACATATTTACAATAAATTTTATTAACATATTTTTTTAATGCGAAGTGAATAGCGGAAAGTGATATGACGCATAATAACGACAAATTCACTTGTTCAAAATCTTACATTAATGTGTATTTATTGAATTTGATTGATACGTCCATGATTAACGTATCTGTCATATATCAAATAAATATTATTCAAGAACATCTACTAATTCATTTGAAATTAATTACCTTGAAATTTAACATAGTTTCACGTAAATTAGTAGAAATAGTTTGAAAGTGTGGGAACATTCAAACTCATTTCCTTCAGTGTCACAAAATAAAGATCATATGTTATAAAATTTTATTAATCATTTATAAGTTATAATTTAACCTTCTGATATAGTTGAATATATAGCATATAGATATAATTATATGTATGTACGTAGTAAATAATGAATAAAATCAGTAATAAATTTATTACATATATCATTGTAATAAATTGCCATTTTCGTCTCATAAGCGCCAACTAGCGGATTGAATCTCATTAAAAAGCACTATTTCAAAATGAAAAATTAGAAAACCTGCATTCAATTAATAATAAAAAATATTCGTCAGGCAGGATTACCTCGGAACGAGATGCCGTCACAACTCCTCTCTTCCTACAGGAATCAAAACACGAATTCCAAAGTTGGCTGCAAGCTGAGAGCTAACACGCGAGCTCGTACAAGTAAAGGGAGAGAAGCCCTCGCCCGCACAAAGAGATTTATCGTCTTACGACGCTCCTGAGGCCCGCTCTGTAAGGTGTGTGTTACGCTCGGTTAGAGGGATGCTCTTTTTTTTCACGATTTATCATTGCTGATGCTGCAGTATCTTCCTTGTCGTACTGCACAGAAGGAGAGACTTCACTTGTCTTTTTACTTATTTTAGTTTCTGCGCGATAACACGTCTTTCGATGGATTTTTTGAGTAAGATCTTTTTTACATCAAGTATGAGTGACTGTGACTTTTTAAATTATGCATTATAAGTAAAGAAAATTCACCAACTAAGACGCTATGCAAATTAGTACTTTATTACTATCTATTGCACTATCCAATTGTTATCTGTACAGATCCAGTAAGTATGAAATTTTCTCTCAAACCCTCAGAACACCAAATTTTTCAAATAAAAAAGATTTTTTTAACTTGTTATAGAATAGAAATTTCCCCGATCAAATTGGTCAAGTCTTTAAAAATGGGCTAGTGGATGTCTTACTCTTCACAGTTGGCTAACCGCTGATCAAAAAATGGGGAAA
>JAPYZA010002268.1:0-18367 GCA_030522685.1 Eupelmus azureus | reverse complement strand
ATATTTATTAATAATACTATATCAGGAAATATTTAAAGATAATAAAAATAAATTATTTCAAATTTCTTTAGTAAAATATACAACACGTAACATTATGAAATAGATTTTGCAGGGTCTTGTCTTGCAGGGAACATAATCTCAATATAGCAAACTTTTGCAACAACATTTAGATTATGAAACGAATTTTTTTTGCAAGCACAGGCTTTTAAGAATTATAAAAAAGGGGGATCAAAATTTATAAACGTCCCACATTCCTTGTTCCACTGAGCCGCAGCCAAACTCGAGAAGGGCCTCCGCTTTCAACAGCGAGTTCGCCATCTACCTACATCCACGGACTCAGGCTCGGGACACAACAATAAAGCTTCGACTCTCAGAAATAAACAAAATGGCACCGCAAAGTAGCGTGGATGAGTTAATAACTTATTTCAAAAGTCACAATAAAGTAAGAGAACAACAAAGTCACACGGCAAAAGTTCACAGTGTCGGTTGGAATTGCGACGGAAAGCTCTTGGCCTCAGGTTCCTTCGATAAATGCGTTTGCATATTTTCACTCACTCCGGACCGTTTAGTAAGTCTTAACCTATATTCACTAGCGAGCCGGCTTTTATAATTTTTTTCTTGAGTCCTGTAAATAAAGATTCTAATTATATTGAAACATCGAAAAAAAAGATTTTTGAGATTTTCGAAATATAGGTTGAGATTATAAAGTATAATTAATTTTGTAAAACTTGGAAACATATTCATTTTTGAATACTTCTTCAAATAATCCATACGTACTGCATATTTTGAATCAAGTTTTAGTAATAAAAAGTTATAGATATTTACATATTGGGCATACGTATAAAATATGTATGTACCTTCATAAAAAAAATTATTTTCACACCAACCTCACTAAATACTATTATACTACTATTATTATTATCTACTAAATATTATTATACACTAAATATTATATTTTGTAAAAAGGGCAAATTGCCCGTTGATAATAAATAAATAAATAAATAAATTTTAAAAATAAATTAAGACAAATATCAGATTAAAAATAATAATATACAATTAGAATAAAAAATAAATGTTTTAATAAATTTGTACTTTGATTTTAGAAACAAGAAACAACATTCAGAGGTCATGGAGGTAGTGTTGACCAATTATGCTGGCATGCATCTAATCCAGAACTTTTATCAACAGCAAGTGGAGACAAGACTGTAAGAATTTGGGATACAAGAACTCAAAAATGTACAGCAAATATTAGTACAAAAGGAGAAAACATTAATATTTCATGGTCACCTGATGGTAGTACCATTGCAGTAGGTAATAAAGAAGATTTAGTAACATTTATTGATGCCAGAGCTATGAAAATAAAAGTTGAAGAACAATTTAACTTTGAAGTCAACGAAATATCTTGGAATAAAGATTCAGATACCTTTTATTTAACTAACGGGCAAGGGTGTGTACACATTTTAAGTTATCCAAGTTTGGAACTCTTACATATAATTAAAGCCCATCCAGGAACTTGTATTTGTATTGAATTTGATCCAACTGGACGTTATTTTGCAACGGGTTCAGCAGATGCTCTTGTATCTTTATGGGATGCTGATGAATTGTGTTGTTTAAGAACATTTTCTCGTCTAGATTGGCCTGTAAGAACAATATCTTTTTCACATGATGGTAAGTTATTAGCTGCAGCCTCAGAAGATTTAGTTATAGATATTGGTGAAGTTGAAACTGGTGAAAAAGTGACTGACATTCCAGTGGAAGCTGCTACATTTACAGTTGCTTGGCATCCAAAACAATATTTACTTGCCTATGCTTGTGATGATAAAGACAATTATGACAGAAAAAGAGATGCAGGTAGTTTAAAAGTTTTTGGATTTCCAAATGAAAATTAATTATATCTTAATATTTTACTTAAATAAAATAACTTTTTTTATTTAAAAAATGCAGTTTTTGTCCATATTTTGTCATCGCATATTTAATCAACTTACCCACTAACTAATTTTAATTTAAAAATCTAGATTTGCAGTTTAGTGATTTAAATCTATACTTCACAGGCTGTTTAGTGAAGTTAATGAATACAGTATAGAAGAGTGTGAATACTTATTTATTTATAAACTTCTTAGTTTCCATTTGCTTGGTTACCATGGATACATAACTTGATTGCATACAGTTAAATACAAGAATGATATTATTTTTCTATTTTGGAAGTCATTAATTTCCTTAGTTTTTTTTTTTTTTTTTATCAATGGCTATTGCACAGCATAAAAAGAATAATTTGAAATTAGAAAATGCATTAACATCTGAAGATTTTTTCAAAAATGAAGTCAAAACAAAAGTTTCTTATAATACAAGAAGTTCGATGGAAATTAAGATTGCTGGTGGAGATGGATTTGATGTAGAAGTGAAAACAAATGTAGATATCCCTGATAATGAATCTGCATATGAGGATTCTTTTTGTTCTGATCACTCCGATCAAGAATCGGAAGCATCAAATACCTCATGTCGGTCTTACACGAATGAAATACCACCTTATCGCTTTACAAGTTTAAAATCTCTTCCAAAACAAAATTTATTACGTTTAAATAAGAAATATGCCTCAACATCCAAAATTTGTGATAACACAACTTTTAAACTAGAAGATAAAATGAAATATTTAAGTCTTAATGAAGTACAACGATCTAGAAGTGTGCAAATTCATCCCACTAGGAAAAATATGAGTTTTTCTAATGATGAGATAATGAGAATCGAACGGGATAATGAAATTTTGTTAAGAAAAATAATGGCTCAACAGAAACCTCAAAAAGTAAAAGTACAACCTCCTCAATCAAAATTGAGTAGTTCAGCAATTAATCGGAAAAAATTTCAAAGAAAAATTGAAGAAGATAATATGGTATGTTTGTTAAAAGATTATTTATCAGGAAAATACAAATTTTACTATTTAATAATAAATTTATAAACAAAATATTTTAATTTTTAGATGCTACTTCGAAGATTGCAACAGGCAAAATCTTGTGCTTTTAATACAGATAAATTACCAGGATTTAGAGCAACACGTTTTTAACATATCTTCATTAGATAAAAAATTAAATAGTATTAACTTACATTAAACTAAATGCAATTTGTGCATTTGTTATAAATATTTCCAATTAAATGTAAGTTTGATATAATGAATTTTATACACATAAATAAAGTCATGAATGTTTATATGAATCGCTAAGAATTTAATGTTTCCTATGTCTCTATAATGCGTAAAATTAGTTGGGGAAATTTGTTGAGGAAAGTAAAAACTAATACATTTATACTGCAATCATTTTAATGTGCTTTCATCAGATATGAAAAAAATCATAATAGTCGGCTACGTAAATCAGTACAGTAGTTGTATTTCTCAAATTTAGATGAAATTAAACTAAGTAAAGTTTATTTGTCAATTTGTTTTTTAAAAATCACAAACAAAACAAAAAAAGTAAATATTCGATATCACAAATATTTGGTGCGTCACTCTTAAGACTCTTATTGCAGAATCTTTCAAAAATGTTGTTGAACGTACAGTAACTTTATCACAAAATATCAATGAGTATCATTGATGACGTGGTCATTCTTTTTGTTTTGAAGTCCATGTATCCGATGAAGATGGTGTCCATATTGTACTTAAGGACCGAAATGGATCAAAGCCAGAACGTTCCTGTTATAAAAGTTTATTACTTTAATTTAAATGAAAATATATTTTGGTTCTAATAAGCATATTGTTTTTCTAATAAGATATAATATACATTGGATTAGTTAAAATGAAATAATTTTTTACAGCATTTTATACTAAAAAATAATTGAATTATCAAATTAATTTTGACCCAAATATTAAATTTGCTTTACCCAATAATTATGAAGTAAATAGTACAAAAGTTTAGTATTGAGCCATTTACTTAAATAAAAATTCATGTTTAGTATTAATTTTAATTCAAATAATATTAAAAATATTAAAAAATTAAAAAGTTTATCTCTTTAAATACAAAATTTTTATAACTTGAATTTTTAATCTCGTCCTATATTGTTGAACAATGTTGGAAATTTTTTTATTTGTGATCTCATCAGACTACCGATGACAATATTCATTAACATATGGTTAATTGTTAAAAATTTTTGAGAGACATCACTCTATTGTAAATCGGAGGTAATCTGTCAATTAAAAAAAAATTTGTCAGTAAAAAATAAATTGATTAATTTTAATAAATCATAAATTCAATTAAATTCAATTATTAATTTGATTAATTAATAATCCATAAATTAATTCATTAATTTTCATTTCCATGGTCTTGCAAGATCACAGATAAAAAAATTTCCAAAACCGTTCAAAATTTTTAATGTTTATATTATTATAGTACTTGAACGCTTGATTCTCTTGATTGTGACAATGGAGTGGGTTGTAAAGTTGTAGGTGGTGTTGGTGCACCCCATGGAGCAGCTGCCCATACACCACCAGTATTTATTCCCCAGACACCGCTTCTTTCCTCTCCAACAGCTCCACGAGTATATAAAGGTTCCCAATTTGTTTCTACAGTAACCCAATTATCTACAATAATAAAATATTGCTAATTTAAGTAAAATATTTAATTTAAAATATACTTAAAATTAGTAAATTAAATTTTTTGGAAAAAGAAATCAACCTTTTAATGTATCTGGTAAATTGGGAACTTTCTCAGGAGGCTTTGGTGAATCAATTTGAAAAGTTGTATTTTCAGATATTAAATTAAGCATTGAACTGCTATCGTGCCAAAGTCTACAGTGAGAATCTTCTGTGCTTTCTAATTCGACAAGTGGTTCATCGGTTTCAGGAAGGTCATCATATGGGACCAATTCTGGCTCATACTGAAATGCAATATTTACTTAGAATAATTCTAGAGTTTGGAAATGTATTATCATCTAAATATTTTTATTTTATTATTATTAAAATCAATAGACTAATTGAGTTATAAGTAAAATAAGACGAGATGACGATTGATTTCTGTATTATATTATTTGCATCTCTTCTATTAATTTAAAACTAGTATTATTATATATGGTACTAGTTTGAGTAAATATTATTTATATTACAAAATTTACGACAAAACTTACTGATGACTCGCTAAATGTATTTGCAAAATAACTATTCAAATGATTATTTGATTGTATTCCTAAGACATCTGAACTGTTGAATGCCACGTCTTTATCATTCGATCTACTGGTCGGTTTCACATTAAATTTGTACTCGCTTGATGTTACATCTTGAATTGGTTGACGTTTAACACAATTCGCACCGTCCACGCCAAAAGTTCCAGGTACTGCATGTGAATTCGTTTTATATGACTTGTTATTACTGAAATTGGAAAATGGTGAGAGATTGTCTTGATTGCGAGCAACCACGTCACTGAATTTTGCTCGATTTTCTCCCCAACAAACCGAAGGAGGCGGCGGAATGGGTGTAGAAACTGTTGTTGGTGGAGGTTTAGTTTCTTCTTTTTGAGGAGTACTTCCATTAGTTACTGCTGTTAAAAACAATATTTTAATAAAATTAAAATATTATGTCTGAATAAAATTAAATTAAGAATAAATCAATTATGGAATATCTAATTTCATGAGACTAAAATGAAACTGTATTGTTAACAAATTTTACATTATCCCGATGTACATGCATTTTAAGAAAAACAAATTTTCCTGACGTATTTTTTGAAGTTACTGTTTTAAATTAATTTATTCGTAATCAAAAAGATATATGTACAGAAATTGTATAAAATAAAGTTAATAAAATTCATACCTTTCGATTGACTTTTTTCAGAATTCCGCCGCTTTTGAGATGCTTTTTCTTTTCGAGGAGGATTTTGTTTCTGGCGAGGTAGTTTGCTTAACGATTCTGTATTTAGCCGTGACAGATGATGCTTACTTCCGGATCGTGTAGTACTAGTTTTCCACCTATTAGGATTATCCTGTTTTTCTTTGTCGTAATCATCATCGTCACAATCTCCTTCATAATTATCCCTATAATCTAATGATGGCACGGCAGGAATAGTTTGTGGCTTAGACTTTTTTGTTGTGGATTTTCTCTGTGTTTTATCTATTTTTTCACAGTTATTTTCACAGTCCTAAAATTATTATTATCGTTAATGAATAATTACACAATAACAACATTAAATTATTCGTAAATTGTATCAAAAATATAGGAATATGATCTTCTGAAACGAAATTTTATAATTGCATGAAACATTATTTTCTAAAATGTAATATATATTAAGAAATACAACATATTTTTATTGATCTTTTTAAATAGAAATTTGCGCGTAATGAAAGTGTAAATAATAATTACCGTAAAACAGCTATTTTAATATTAAGATAATTACCTTGTACGTACTATTATCCTCTTGGACGGAGCTCTCGGTCGTGGTAGACGAAGTCTCCTCCTCGGAATATTGTGTTACTTTCTGACTACCATTAGCTTCGTACTTTTTATACGTATTAATGCTACTGCTATTGCCTCCGCTTGATGGCTTACGTTTGCTGTTTTCGCCCTTAGATCCGCTATCTTTGACGGTAACATTCGAGAAAGGAGTGTTCACGTCTACCGACATCTCATGATCGATGAGCTTGGACGACTCCTCCTTACAAGACTTACCCTTTCTGTTCGTGAAAGGACTATTTGATTTAGTTGACGGTGAACTCTTCTTCTCCATGATCTGCATGTCGACAGAGTTTACGTCCATTGTTACGTCCGATGTAACTTCCTGTGCATTATTTTGACGCTTACCGCTTCGCTTTTTTGATCCACTGTTCGAGTTTTCAAAAGTTGCCGAGTCGACAACAGTACAGCGCTTCAGCGATGGCGTATCCTTAGATTCCGTGTCCATCCGGAATCTACGCTCTTCCTCAGGCGACCAGTCGGGTATTTTAATACTCTTATCCTTTTCCTTGTTGCGTTTTACATTCATGAGACTCCAGTCGGGCGATACATCGTCCTTCTTGCTTACTTTGTTGCCAGTTGTTCTGTTATTGTCTTCACTCGTAGATACGAGCTTCTCTTTACTCTGATGATGATTTTGATTATTGTGATGATTATGATGCTGATGATGATTATTCACTTGAAACGAATGTTGCTGCATCAGAGAAGAGTGCGATAGCAATCTTAGATCAAGTGGAGGCTGCGTTGGATTTCCTCGGGACATAGTTACCAAGGCACCCCTCAAAATACGATCAGCCTCCAAGAAAGAAGCGGCTAATAGGATAAAGTATATTGTACATTGTACGCTTTTAATCTATTAATTTACAATTAAATTTAGAGTATTAAAAATGATATACCATACCTAATACGCAAATTAACAGTACAATAGTAAGTCCAGTAGCTGTCCATTGAAGCGCGTTTTCCCAAGTGGGGCGGACGATCATCGCCGCACACGCCTCTAAAGTGTGAGGCGGCACTGTCGTCAGCAAACTTATCTTGACCATACCGTTGTCATGATCAAGATCACTACCAATTTCCGAGCCCATGCTTGTCTGTATGAAAAGATTACGTTCTATTCGCGAGAGCGTGAAATCCGGCGTGAAAGCTATTTCGATCTTTTTCGTGGCATTAGGTTGGAGGGTGAAGGGCACACAGTTAAGTACTTTAAAGCCGTAGCCCTCGCAAGTCAGTCCATTTATATAAAATGCATGGACGTCGATCGGCAGCTCGCCTGTGTTACGCGCTGTAAATGATCGTTTTACCGTAAGATTTGGAATGGGTGTTTTGCGAGACCGTTCAACTGAAAGATAACAAAGTATATTAGGCTATGAGCGAGATGAAACAGAAAAATAAGAGAGGAAGCCCATTTTAGTAACAGCCAATAATTAGTAATTACTAGAAAAAAAATTAGATGTAAAAAAAAATTCAGAATTCAAAAGGATTTTAAAACAATATTATGATTTAAATAGTTCTTTTTGATCACAAATAAAATGTATATGTTAAAATAAGTATAATTTTAAAAATTTTGTACTGTTTTGTGGATTAAATATTATAAAAAGAAAAGTAATATTTTGATTTTACAATTGGCTCTCTTTGCTAAATATAAAAAAGATTAAATTACTTTCACAATCCTTAAGGTGCTTTTCTGTAAGCTCAAATAACAGAGGCGTCGTTGAGCCCGGCTTACGATTACCAAATTTAAACTGTGCGTGAGCTCCTCTACCTATGAGGCGCAGTACTTCTAAAATAGTCATGTTGTTCCTGAAGTACAATATTTATGTTTTAAATTCATTTATCTGTTATAAAATTAACAACATAATATCAGTGAAATTTTCTTATTTACCTTATGTATAAAAGTGCGGATGAAGAGGCGGCTGATGAAGGTGAATAAGAAAGTCTAACAGTTTTTGTTTTGTTAGGCCCAAGAACAAAAGGAAAAGAATGAGGCGCAGTTCCAATACCCCAATCTTGTTCAAATGAATCTTTCTCATTTAACGTATCATCGAGTTTAAATTCTCCATATACAGTGATTGGACACTCCGAGCACAAAGGTTTAAATCTACAAAAAGGTATAGTATTTTTATTAAAAAGAAGTAATAATATACGATAAAACTTAAATTTCTTCAAAAATTTAATGATAATATTAAAATTAACTAACTATTGATTTTTAAGTTTTATCATCCAAAGGGAAAATCCAATTTATTCTAGTATTTCATGTAGTGCTATATTCACAACTCAACTTATTAAAAAGTTATTAAAAATTAAATTTAAATACTATATTTTATAACGTATATAGTAACTTTTACTTTTTTTTTTCTAAAAAAGCAAGAGTAAAGTGATGTTTCTTCCAAAAGTATATTAAACTAGAAAATAATTAACGTTTAGCTTGTTGACAATATTATGAAATATCTTAATTGAGGTGGAATTAAATTGCTTATATAAATGCTTATACATACACACATTTACATATGTACAGTGTTATATATATTCTTATTTTTGAGAGAATAAATATTTTAGTAAATTTTTTAAATTAATAAAAATTATTTTAAATATAAAGTGATTTATAGTTGAATGGTGAATAAAATGACTAATTCGACATTCTTGCTCAAGCAAAATAGTCTTTTTAATGTAAAAGTTAAAATTGCTTAAATAAAAAAAAAACTTTTTTACTTGTTAGGTAACGAATGAAATAATCTAATTCCTTGTGGGTAACTCCAATCCATTACTAAATGAATTAGTAAAGGATTCATAGTTGGATTGTGCAATGTTATAGTTTTGTACGACGTGTTTCCAACTTGAGTCAAAGGAAACGACAATAGACTCTTATTTTTTGTATAATGATCTCCAGTCACAAGGCTCGGCCAATAGGGCTTCATATTCACAGAAAATTTGTGTCCACGAACTTCACTAGTATCTAATTGCATCGTTATATTATCCCATGAACCATCACTTGTTGTATTCAAATAGCGCGTATAGCGAGTATTTAGTAGATTTAAATCAGAATCTCGTGTATGTGAAGGTAGACTTAAAGTGTTTAACCACTGACTTCCAACTGAAACAACACAATAAAATTAATTTTTATCAACATTTACATGTACATTTATCTTTAAAAATGCACAAATAAATTCAATAATAAACAACGTACCGCTGCTATTTAGGGATAAACCAAGATAACAATGTTGTTTACATATAATTGAAGGATCTATTACAACAGATCCTATATGATTATCACCCTTGGAAATAACAGGATACGAAGTTTCTTCCAAAGGAATGTATTTAACTCGTTCGTCTTTGTGCACTGGAGCTATTAAAGTAACTTCCATGGGTCTTGCAAATGTTGAATGCACCTTCACTTGTTGCAAGCAGATAGAGCCCTAGAAACAGATTGAAATATTTCCCAGAATATGTAGTGACATGAATGGTAAAACAAATTAAATAACTTTAAATTAAAAATATATTCTTACAGGAAAACAATCTGTGAATATAAGCTTCTTTATAGATATTTTTCCATGTGCTACTCTCATATAAACTGGAACAGTTAACCTTTCGTAGGTTGTCCTTACAAAGACATCACCAACTATGGTGTCTTCTTCAACATAAGGAGTTTTAACTTTAATTTTAAAGATTGCTAAGTAATCTGGTTTTATGCTTTGCTGCAAATGAAAGTGGAAAAAGTTATAAAAATATCTAACATTTTTTAACAGCAATAATAATTAGAATAAACTATTATTGATCAAACTTACGTTTCCTGTAATACTACAGGCAGTTATATTCCGCACACCTTTATTAAATAAATCGGTGGGTCCACTTTGACAGCCCATTAACTCTAAAACAGCTCCAGGCATATTGACTCCCCAACCATGTAATTCTATACTAACAGGGTTCTGATTTTCGAGAGCAAATATGCCTTCGTTTTCCGTACCGCTGCTAACAGTACCAAAATTCATTGTACCCTTATCACTTTCCCTTTCACCAGGTATTATTTTCCGCAGTTTTCCGTTATAGCTTAATAATGGTACCTCTGTAGTAGAAACATTGGAGTGTATTAATATTGATGACTCCAATTGCAAGTTTTCGTGCTTTCTATCATGCGTTAATGATAGCGTAAATATATTGTCCCTCTGACCAGATTTCAAAATCTTTGGGACAAAGTTACTTATCTGAAAAAAAAAAAAAATAGTATATGTGAAATTCGAAAAAACAAAACCTGAGATTTATTATATCAACGCTTACTGTCCGTTAAAAAAAGGCACATTTCATTTTTTCTTAATAACTTGAAGGGAAAAAATCGCTAATTATTCGGACAAATCGGACGTTAAACCGTAACATCTTAGCTACAGGATTGCATACTTTCCATTTGTCATTGATAATTAGGGCAATCGCTGCGATTCGCTAAAGGAGACAAAATGCAGCATTTTCGACAATTTATTTTAGGTCAACTTAGAAAGCTCACCACGAAGTCATAAATGAAAGTAATTGATTTAAAAAAATTCAGCGTGCGCCTTAAAGATTCAAAAACACACTCGTTCAAGAATTTTTAAAAAATATTAATATTTGCATTTAATAAGTTAAGAAAATTGAAGAAAGTTCAGTTAAAAAAAATGGAAAGCCGTAGAATTATCGGACTTATACTGAAAAATTGTAAAAAATTTGAATAATTTAAAAACATTAGAATCGTTGTACAAAAATTATAAACTCTTTTGTAATGGCGGTTCAAAGTTTAAAAGGGAAATGCGCCTCCTTACCGATGCAGTAGCTGCTCGTAAAATAAGTACGTTTTAAAAACTCTAGAAAAAAAAGGACTCCATTGAAAGTCGAAAGAGATGCACGTGTATTGCAGCATTGGCGGACCCTTTTTTCAAGAGTTTTCAAAACAAAACATCATTTTACGTGTAGCTAGTGCCATCGCTAAGAAGACGGATTTCTCTTTTAAACTTTGAACCGCCTTTATAAAAAAGTTTATTATTCTTGAACGAATGTATTTTTGAATCTTTAGGGCACACGCTGAATTTTTTAAATCAATTACTTACATTAATGACTTACCAGGAGAGTTCACACTTTCGGATCTCAGATCTTAATGAAACTTTGGGATATGTTTTTAGGTGTCAAAAAATAAACGAAGCCACAGCCAAACGGTCTAACGTTTCAGAAAACCCAAGTTACAGATGTTAGTTGGTAGTCTTATTTTTAGAAAAACATAAAAAATAGCTTCTCCTCGAAATGCAAATAAATTAGTCTAAAAATGTTCTAAATAAATTTCGAATTACTAAAATCAAAGTATAGAAAAAGCGAGCTTTAATTTGACGTTTTCAGAATTAAGAATTGATAATTAGAACGAAAGTTATGCTTATTTAAAGTTGAGCAATATAAGTATACTGAAAATCATGTAAATTCCAACCTGTAGAATTTTATAGTTAATAAGCGTATTTTTGTTGCTCAATTTTAGAGAAATATAATTTTGGTTCTAATTACTAATTCTTTATTCTGAAAACGGCAAATTAAAGCTTGTGTTCTCTACTTTGATTTCAGTAATTGGAAATTTATTTAGAACATTTTTAGACTAAATTAGTCACATTTCAAGGAGAAGCTTTTTTTTTACATTTTCCTTAAAACGAAACTACAAACGTCCGTAACTTGAGTTTTCTGAAGCGTTAGGCCGTGTGGCTGCGGCTTCGATCATTTTTTGCACCTAAAAACATATCCCAAAGTTTTATTAAGATCTAAGACCCGAAGGTGTGACACTCTCTTGGGTAAGTGGTGAGCTTTCAAAGTGAACCTAGAATAAAATTGTCGAAAATGCTGCATTTTTTCTCCTTTAGCAAATCGCAGCGATTGCCCTAATTACCAATGACAAATGGAAAGTATGCCATCCTGTAGCTAGGATGTTACGGTTTAACGTCCAATTTGTCCGAATAATTAGCGATTTTTTTTCCTTCAAATTATTAAGAAAAAATTAAGAGTGCCTTTTCTTTTGAACCGATACTAGGTGCAAGGTGACATTTCCGAAAGATTTTAAATGAAGATGTCAAATTTTTTAAAACTTGATGTGTCGTATTACCTTTTAGCACCTGATCATCGATATGTAAAAATAGTATATTACGCACCTAGGGAGGAAAAATAAAGAATGTTCCAGAACGCATGCAAAGGGCGAGGCGAAGCCGAGGGCGATAAACATGCGATCTGAGGCTTTCTTTATTTCCTCCCGTGGTGCGTATACTATTTTCCACCATACCCCGGCCGAAAATACCACTTTCGTGATTTCGAGCCGGGAGCGAAAGTGGTACTTTCGGCCAGGGTATGGTGAAAAAATATTTTCACAACAGCGGGCCGAAAGTGCCAACTTCCCGTCCTAACCTCAAACAGAAAGTTGGTAATTTCGGCCTCGCTGTAACGAAAAATAGTATACGCACCACGGGAGGTAAAATGGCAACCCTATAGCACAAGTTTGCCACCCTCGCCTTCGGCTTGGGTGGCAATTTACATATGATATGGACTCGCCAATTCTTTACCTCCCTAGATGCGTAATGTACTATTAAATATCTTACAGTAAAAAGAGGAACAGCCTCAGAAGGTAGCGAAACGTTGGTAATTGCTAGGGGCAGTTTAAACTTATTAACAACACTGAAATTTCGAGGATGACTGGAATGCGGCGAGCAATAATGTGCAGCAGAAGTGTTCACTTCAAGACCACCTTGTAAAACTTCTGCTATCCATGGAATTGCAAGTTTTTGACTAGAGCCGCCAGGCCCAATTCCCTTAATCATTAATTTTCCTTTAAAATGCTTTAAGTCTAGTCCAGCTTTCCCTTAATAAAGTAATAAATTTATTAATATAATTGTTAGCTTTTAATTATTATTTTTACTTTCAGTCAATAACTTTAACTTACAATCGTATATTAGTGTACCAACAGCTATTGGAATCTCTGTATCTCCAGGTATCACAATAGGTTCAAAATTAATTTTCAATGCTTTTGATGTTGGTGTACTGATAATATTCTGAAGAAATTAATTTATTATTTAGTTATTGAAGTTTTGTAAATAAATTCTACATTAATTATAGAATAAAATTTTACTTGAACTCTGACAGGCTTCTTTGCAGAATTTTTTAAAGCTATTTGATAACGAATTGGTGGTTGATGAGATCCTCCCATACCAAAGTTCACAATGCCAGAACTGCCACCCCAATGAAGACCAGCTCCACTACTCACTTCTATCTCCACAGCCACAATTAGAACTTCAGCACTATTATTAACTCTGAATCTGAAAAAAAATTTATAAAAAAATTATTTTAATCTATTATTTTTTTAATACTGATTGTTATTGAATATTTATTGACTAAAATAAACTTCTTAAAATGTTTTAAATATAACTTTTAGAAAGTAAAAGTATTTTTTCAACACATGCATGAAAAAGGCTCTTTATTTTGCATCAGAAATGAATGGAAAGTTGAACATTTCTATGCATTGGAAGGTAAAAGTTTTACCTCTCGCTACTCGAAAATAGTCAACATTTTGTAAAGTATTAAAAATTTTCAAATTTTTTAAATTTTCTTTGAAAATTTTTTTTTGAAAAAATTTTAAAATTTTGAAAAAAGAAAACGTAGTAAAAAATATTGCGAACTTTTATAAAAATAATACACACTGTAAGCTCTCAATTTTTCATCCCTTTTCTGTGCACAAAAAGCCATGTGCATGTACTTGTTAAAAAAAGCACAGTGTATAACAAGGGAGGAATTGGCTTTTTCAGACTCGGATGATGTTTTAAGCACTCGTGTCCGTCTCAGGCGCCCTCAACTCTCACTCATGCTCAAAAACCATCCTCGTTAGAAAAAGCCAATTTTCCTCCCTAGTTGCACAATATACTATTACTAGTCTAGGTAACAATTTATATTTTTTAATAGAGAGCAATTCAAAATTTTACCTTATATATGCAGTATGATTCTTTTCGGTGTAAGCATTAAAGTGTAATCTTATAACAGGTTTGGTTTGGTAAGGAGGAATTTCCCATAGTTCACGAGGTCCTTCCACCTCTCCAGAAGGTAATTCTAATTGAAATTCCCTTCCACTACTATAAACTTCTACTACCTGCATCCATTTATACAGTATTTTAGTACTTTAATTAATTTCTATTTGAATAAAAATAATGTATATACATAAATTACCTGCATAGGTTCAGAATGAGGATTATGCATGTATATCAATGGCGTAAATGATGCATTTATAGGTAGTTTCACACCTACAACAGGTCGTAATCTATACGGACTGCTTACACTCACTCCTTTTACCTTTAAAGAAATAAATTTTCAGTTAATTTTTATTAGTTAATATTAAGTCAATCATTAATTAATTTTATTTTTATTCAATTGTAATAAATAAATGTTTACTTGATATTTCAAAGTTCCATCTGATGTGTGGATAAAGAGGTAACTATCAATTTCTCCCTCTTCTCGGCCTAAAAATACGACATTAAATGTTGTATTTCCCAGTGGAGGAATAACCTACAAAATTTTAAAAATAATCATTTATAAATTAAAGTAAAAATATAATGTTGTGGTTATAATACCATTTTGAATGTTTATAATTAATTTATAGTTTTATTTAATACTATTAAAATCCAAACTTACTTTGTCTTGAAAAAAAGATGAATGAAAATGTTGCGTATTTCCAGAAATGGAAGAGAGATGAATTGTCCGGTTATCATCTCTGTTAAACAATGTTACAGTTTCTTGATGTGGAACACCAAGTTGTCTATAAAAAGTAATTTCTTTTAATTAGTAAAATATTTTATTATTATATAAATATTTTATTAGTAAAGTAAATTAAGATGAAGAGTATACCTTTCTTTAAAATCCAAAACATTTGGTTCGAACTGAATGTGAGAAAGGGAGTCTTGTACATTATCCTCCAATATGGAATCCCTAAAAGTTTAAAAAATAGATAGTATATTTATTGTGCTCATTAAAGCTTTACTCAAATTACGCATTTTTTTGCATAAGAAAGTAGAAAAAATGTAAGGAAAAATTATTAGCAATTCTTATTAAATACAGTTAATACTGTTTGTTAGTAAGACAACAATGCCATATAATAAAAATTCAGTTCAGAAATAAAAATACAAATTTTTACTAAGCTATTTTTAATAAGTTTGCAAGTACTTTAAACAATCCTAGCATAATTTCAATTTGATAAACTAAAAATTGAAATTATAAAATCATAGATGTAAAGTATAATATATTCCTGCAGTGAATAAATAAGTAAAAATTTATTATGCATACAGTTTTTGTAAGCAATCATATATAATTGCTTAATTGCTAGTAACAAAAATTAAAGAACACTGCAAAAATAATTTATTGATACTATCATCAGTTTTGACATTGTAATTGCCTGCCATTTACAGTAAATTTACAGAGGAAAAAAAGTATTAAAAAATTTATATAATACAAATTACATAAGATAAAGCAGTCTAGAAAATACAAAACAAAATCTTCCAGAAATCTTTTCTTTTTCTACTCACCAGTCCCCTTATCAATATGAGTATTATGCTTACCCAGCTCCATGCACTGAATTAGCAAAGCCCTAAAAAAAAAAACACTGTAATTAGTATTGCAGTTAAATTATCAAATAAATTCTTATATATATATATTTTTTTTTGTTTTTCTTTATTTAAGAAAATAAAATTTTTATTATAAGCATATATATTGAAAGCAAAAAAAAACTTATTCAGCTCTACAACATTCAGTTTTAATTTTTTTATCATTGCTTTCAAATTGTTATAATATTTATCTTTGAATCATCCTTGAGTTTGTTAAATCTTGATTATAATATTTTTCTAGAATGAAATAGATCAAGGTGAAAAAGTTCATATAATAATTCAAATAAAAGCTAAATTAAAACTTGATAAAAAATTTCCAATCATACCTTAGCTTTATTCATCTATAAGTTTAATTAATTAAGTATAATTAAGTATAATTTTATTCCTAAAAAAATGATATTACTTAAAAATACAAATTTTGAATGCAAAAAAAAACCATTGAAAATGTTACAAAACAGTTTGACTAAAACACAGTGTAGCAATAGAAGTGGATCCTCACCTTGTGCATCGAAATGGGTATGCTGTCCAAAAGGTACTGTACGTCGCTGTCATCCTGGACGAATGCTGAAAGCATAAGAACAAAAACGTTCATGGACATGACTCAAGAATGAAGGTCAAAACATCTTTTGGATATATTCTCTCTCTCTCTCTCTCTCTCTCTCTCTCTCTCTCTCTCTCAGACCAGTCTCAAAATCTGTCCTTTTGCTCCGAAAGCAGGAAGCCCATGCCAGGGCTGGAAATACATCGAAAGCAAGCAATAAACTAATTGCCAGTGCTGGCGTGAAGCGGCAACAGCGATGGTCAATTGATTTTTTCTATTTTAAACGCGTGAAAATCGAAGACGATCGATCGTATAGGAGGCGAAGAGCAAACGCGGGAGGGCAGGCATGACCTTCGCGGCTGGGTAAGTGTAGACGTGGTTCACGGAGACCGGGTGAAAGCCGCATCATTTACGGGGGATAAAAATCGTTCGAGCTGTTCGAAAACAGGGAAGAGCTATCGGCAAGCGACATTAAAACAAAGCGCGCGCTTCCAATGTATGTATACAGAGAGAAAGAGAGAGAGGGAGGGAGAGAGGGTTGGAAGAGAGGGAGCCGAAAGTTGGCAACTCACCGTTGTTGTGGCCGTGCAGGGAGGGTTGTATTTGCGTGACCGCTGCCAGGAGCAGAGTCAGGAGGAAGAGACAGCGGCATACTTGCGCCTCGATCATAATCGCCTCCTAGACTCTTGGGCTGCAGTGTGCGGCCAGTTTGTCCTCGGGCCGCTGCAGCCGTTTTGACTCGGAGCACGCGCGCGCGATGACGAGGATAGAGCTGCACGACGCGTTCTCTTCGCTTTATTAAAAGCCAGCCCGAGAGCGCGAACTCGTGCACACAGCACACGTACTTTTATTCGCGTTCTCACTGTTTTTGCCGTCTCACGCTACCACGCGCACTCCAGCTTATAGAGCCCTTTGTTTTTATTCTGGCCTTAGCAGAAACGCGAGAACCCATGTTTGGCCATCGTCTTGTCTGTCGCTCGCTGAGTCGCTACGCTCTCTCACTCTCTTTCTCTCTCTCTCTCTCTCTCTCCCCTCCTCTCCCGCCCACTCTGTCTATTATGTATGTATATCTGCACGCGCGAGAGCTTATAGAGCGGCGACTATTGAAACTTCTCAATATCGATTGTAGTGCGCGCGCGATGCGTTTCTGCTCTACTCTCAGAAAGTAATCTATACCGCGACTACATAGCAGTGTAGGTAAAATACGCAAGTATAACCAACGAATATAGACTTGTATAGAAGAACAGTTCTTATATGCGTCAGTTGGGTCCCGAAAATGTTAGTTCCATAGAGCCCACTTGGCACCGCCACAATGATTCCCCCTTCCCCTCGCCACACTGCAACGGGGAAAGAGCGTTCTAATTCTTAACATCTCGAAGAACAGCTGATTCAATTCCCCATGAAAATATCTTTACAGGAACTTTTAAACATAATATTGATATTTAGACTAAATGTTTTATAAATTATAGTTTTAATTAAATATAAAGTGTAAACTTTAAACCCCCAGGGGGCACAATTTTTATATTAGTTTTAGTATAAGTAAAGTATGATGGCGATGTCTATGCGGGTTAAGGCGCTCGTTATGATCTTTCAAAATTTTTGCCGCGGGTTCGAATCCCGTGAATTCAATTTTATTTTTTTTTTTTTAATGAAATTTAATATTATTTTTAGTACTGTAATCTTAAGTATCCAAAATATTAATAGTATACTTATTTCGATATTAAAAATAATATTAGTTATTATATATTAGTTTTTTAATGACTAATATTATTTTTAATA
>JAPYZA010002267.1:0-17828 GCA_030522685.1 Eupelmus azureus | reverse complement strand
AATGACAACATATTTAACAAAAAACAAAAACAAAAAAAAAATAAAAAAAAAAAAAAAAAAAAAAAAAAAAAAAACTTCAACGAAAACCTTATTTCAGAGAGAAACCATCGCCGAAAACTAACGTCCAGCAATCAACCAGCCACCTTTATTCCACCGCTGCCGCCTACACCTACTCATCCACCTGTAACAACTCTCCGGACAGCGGCTTCGACGTAGGAGAAGATCGAACCGGCGCCCTCCTCGTCCAGATGCTAGAAGACTTCAGGCAGCTCGACTCGTCCCAAGCTAACTCCTCGACTCCGAAGCTCAGCATCGAGGAGCACAGTATATCAGCGTCAAGCCACCATCTCACCGAGCAGACCACCACGAGCATCACAGCTGCTCCTGAATCTCCGTATGTGGCCCAGAAGGAGAATTACTTCGAGGGCAAGTATAGTAGAGCCGTCAGCGTCAAGCCACCGTCGACGTCGCCAACGACGGCCACGAAGATCCCGCGGCCGAAGAAGCGTCTTCGGCCGCGTGTTTCCCAGATCCGAGAATTGTTTGAGAACATCAGCCGGTCGAACCATCAGGGCTGCTCGACGTGCGGCGGCGTCAGGAAAAGCTCCGCAGCTCCCAAGAAGCTCGCCTCCAAGACCCTGCGTAGTCCAACGTACCATACGAAAGAGACGTTCAAGCTCCTCAAGAGCAACAGATCGCTCAAGGCAAGTTACACAGCCAGTGGCACTGCCTCCTTCCTGCTGCGTAACCAGCCCAAGCCGAGGCCCTCGTCCTGTTCGGAATTGGCAAGCGACCGGGATAGCAAGTCGTCGTTGAGCGCGACGAGCCTGGCTGAGGGTAGTAAGAGCAGGTCGATGAACGATCTGTCGGCGGTTGAGGCGTCGAAGCTCAACGCTGCGATTAAATCGAACATGATCATGACGAGATCGCATAATTTGTGGAAGAACCAGCGCTCGGCTGTGCACAAGAAGTCGCCGGGTATAAAGAGAGCTGCAGGAGATAAGCGCGTTAGCGAGATCACTAAGCGCAAGTCGTTGAGTTCCATCAGCACACCGGTGAAGCCAGTCAGAGAGCTGCGCAAGGTGTTTTCGCCGAGGAATGCTGCGACGAGTGCTGGTGAGTGGAGTTTTGTTGTTTATTGATGAGGTGAGTTGGTTGTTGAAGGCTTTTTTTGTTTTACAGCGAAGCAGAATAGAAAGTTGGTGAGCAATGTCACGTTGAACGGTGAGTTGAGTTGGGAGTTTTCGTTGCTTATTGCGGTGATGTTGATGGTTTGCTGAATGATTCTTTGTTTTTCAGTGAACAAATCCAGGAAAATCTCTGCCAAGAGTCAAAATACTTTGCCCAAAATCATCATAACCAAGGATTGAAGAAAACTGTAGATTTTATTGTTTAGTTTAGTTTTTATTACTATTTCACAGCCTTTACAGGTACATGAGTGTAAAGAGTGTAATCGGACCAAAAGTAAATTCTCCAATTACAAATGTGTGTGACAGTTACGTGTTCTCCAGTTTACAAGAAAACTATAATGATATGCACAATTTCAGAAATCTTGAATAATGATACCTAATTGTGATAACCAAGAAATGAACAAAAATACTATAGATTTTATTTATTATATTACTATTTATTCCTTAGATTTAATTATTATTTTTTTTATTGTTTAGTGTAGTTTTTATTACTATCTCACAGCCTTTACAGATACACGAATGTAAAGAGTGCAACCAAAAGTAAATTATCTAATTACAAATGTGAGTGGCAGTTACGTGTTCGTCAGTTTACAAGAAAACGTTAGTGATATGTACTACTTCAGAAATCTTGAATAATAATACCTAATTATAATAACCAAGAAATGAAAAAAAAAACTATAGATTTTATTGTTTAATATAATACTATTTATTCCTTAGTTTTTAGATTTTTATTATTGAAAGAATAATAAATAGAAGTTTGCTACAATACATACACAATAATTAGAATATGTATTTTATTTTACTATGTCAGTTTGTTATTTAATAGTCTATGTGTTGTAGCTAAATTCTACATATTGTTTTTTAACGAGGAATAATTTTTAAGTATGTTTAATTGATATTTTTAACTTTTGATTTTTGTGTGATAGTTAATTTATACATGTATAGCAAACCTCTGAACATTGTATTTCGTGAAACTTCGACTTTTAATGACTACAATAAATATGAGAAAAATATATATATTTTTTCTTTTTCTTAATGTTTTCAAAACATTGCATTGTCCTTAAATACATTTTCTCTAAAAAAATTTTAATTATATTCATTCAAAATTAAATATATTAGCTTATTTACACTATCTTATGTTTAAAAATATATAAACAGTTTGTACACTTATCATCAAATCCTTTAAATAAGCGTATTTTATAATATCTGATTACGTCCTTTTCAAATGTTGAACAACACTCAAATTATAAAACAACTTTTCCCTTAAAACTTTCCACGTTTTGAGCTGAACCTTTTGGAATTCATCTAAATATTCTGCTAGTTCCTTTTCTTCACTTATGATAGTTCCATGAATTTTCAAAAATAGCGATAAATAAGCCTGAGCCAGTTCAAAATCTTTTTTGCTTTTTAGCATAAACTTAATCATTTTCATAAACTGCAATAACATGGGTACTGCACACCGCAAATCGAAAGCTAGAGACTGTACTTCCAAATCTATCGCACTGGGGCCCATAACTTTCAGCTTTTCCACCGCTTCTGTATAGTCGTCCGTTTCGATAGTCTGTTGCAGCAATCGTCCAAAAGGAGTAAGATTTTGGAAATCGGGATGTGCCAATAGTTTGCCGTTATCCTTTTGATTTTGAACGTCAGAAAAATCAAACTGTGGCTGCAGAGCTGCCACGGTCGGTAAAAAGAAGGGAGCGGCTGCCGGAGCTTTGGGAGCATCTTTAGGCTTGTTTCGCTTTTTAACGATGTCGATATTGAGTAAATTTAACCACCTGGACGTAGCCAGTGCAGACATGGTAATTAGTTTTGAACTCAACTGGTCCGGTGAAATGTATTCTTTGTCGAAATCATCTTCATCATCGTCGTCAATGGCTATAGAATCGCCTTCGCCCGCTTCAGTAATGCTGTCTTTTGTAGAACCGGGCAAAGAAATCAAAGGTATATTCTCTTCTGATCTCACAGCTTTCAAAGGAACATGAGTATAAAGTGTGCGATTAGACCAAAGGTAAATTCCCAAATTACAAACGTGCGCAGTAGCTAAGTATTCTCCAGTTGGCGAAAACGTTAATGATGTGCATGCTTCAGGAACCTTAAATAATAATACATATTTATTATACTTAATGTAAATAACTTTGGAATAAAAGAAAAATTGATGCCTTTAAAAAAGATTTAACTGAAAAGCTTGAGAGAAAAATATAAATTTATATACCTGGAAAATATCTATCAATTGTGAAGAAGGAATATCCCAAATCCTTATTGTTCGATCTATAGAAGCAGTCACAAGCCACCTCGAATCTGGACTAAACGTAGCATCAGTAAGTCGTCCTTTGTGTCCTTCAAATTGCCTAATAATTCTTCGCATGTCTATATCTATAACAACAATACTGAAATCTTGAAGAGCTGCAGCAATTAACGAATTTTCCCTATGAGAACGTAGCCATTCAACAGATTCTTTTACATCGATTATAGTTTTTGGTTGAGTATCTGTAACTAAATTGAAGAATATAGAATATGTATTGAGTTTTAAAATTGTTAAATAAAATATTTATATTTTAAAAATGAAATTATTTTAATCTTACAGTTTTATTAGAGTACTAAGTAATTTAGTTAGAAACTATAAATAAATATATACTATGTTAAAAATACTATGTACCTCTTAAAGGTTTAAAAGGCCAAAATTTTATAGTAGCATCTCTACCAGCTGTGACGACTACTATATTTAAACAATCAACGCTTATTCCTTTAACAGGGCCTTCATGAGCTCCTTTTTCTCCTCCATAAGATGATCGATGTGCTCCTGATTGCAAATTAAATCTTTCTACGTGTCCAGAATTGTAACCAATAATAACAAAATTTCCACATTGTGTTATAGTAAGAGTACTAGCAGTAACATTCATATTAAATTTGAATTTATCAGGCAATAGTTTGTGTTCTCCCATTTTCAATTTATCATAAGACCATGTTGTGACCATTCCTAGACCAAGATGAGCAGCTGCAATGTTATCCCAATCTTTTTCTCTTGTCTTTTCTGCAGCAATATCAATCATTTGAGGCATTATTAAAGGATCATCAATTACTCTTCCTTTTTTCTTTGAAGCTTTCCTATTATATGAGGCTCTTCCGAGACTTTTGTTAAAGGTTTCTGTTTGAGTGGAAAATATTCTTAGAGAAGCATCCCCACTGGTAGATAAAATATTGTGTCCATCATTTCCATAGAATCTTAAAATCAAATGCAATAATTTAATAATTTTAATAAACATTATGTATTAAAAATCATAATCATCGCTATTATATTTATTTTCATAAATTAATTACCTTATAATTGTTGGTGGTTCTGCATGACCTTCTCTAATTCTCAACAATCTTCCTGCTCCATCTGCTAAATCAAATATCCACAATTTCAATGTGTTATCTGGTGATGATGAAACTAATAAAGGTTCATTTGGGAGACATTTCAATCCTGTTACAGATCCAAAGTGAGCACTCAAGATTTGACTTTCAACTTTACGCTGCTCAAGATTCCAAAGAACAATGTGTCCCTGTAAACTGCCAGTAGCCATTATTGGATGGCCGTCAGTTCTAAATGAAATTGATGTAACTAATCCCCAGTCTTGTACAACTTCAAAGATCGTCTCATCCACTTTTAAATTGTGCAATATAACTTTACCATCGACTAAGCCTACAGCAACTACGTCAACCGCAGGAGCTTGTTCAATTACATTAATAGTGCAGCCCCAACCTTTAAAAGTATAAATCATCTTCATTACTTTGATATTCCATAATTGCATTTGTCCTTGGTCGCTTCCCAAAAGTATCTTGTTTATATAAGTATTTGGGTGCATCAAAGCAGTGATCCTAAATACTTTATTGCTAAAATTTGATTCAGATACAACCTCTTCTGTCTTAATATCCCAGATTTTCAAATTACTATCCTCGTCGACGGACACCAGGTGAGGACCAAAGGGCAAGAGTAAATGCACCTGGCACTCGTGCCCACTGTAGGTGTGTTTGAGTTCATTTCCTCTCCTCCATGCATAAATCTTCTTGCCGCTAGCTGTATAAACATGATAAGTGTCAGCAGCTAGGCATGTTATGTCCTCTGGATGCGCTCCAGAAACGCTGAGCAAGGTGAAGTGACTGCAGCCGTAGGTGTGAAAACTTCTACCAGTACAGGTGACAATGAGGTTTTCCTTTCTTCGCTGAATGTAGCGTGTAACCACGGGAATGTGATTGCTCACATATCCCAGTGCTCGATTTCGTTGAAATATTTTGCTGTGAGACATCTTTGAAGTGCTCTTGTGTGGATTTTTTCATCGACTTCGAACTTTTGGTTACTGTTGTTGATGCCAAGAATGTTTATATTTTAATTAGAGCGAGCTGGATGATCTTTTTAATTAAAGTTTTCTCTAACGCATTTCACATCGGTGCGAGACGCATCTTTAGAAGACCTTAAAGAAAGGTTAGGAAAGCTCCACGTGTGTTTGTATGAACCGCCATATTTTTTCTCGTTTTAAGTCTGCTACCATGAAAGCTCATATAGATGGGAAAATATTCAAATTAAATGTTGAGAATGTAAAAGTAAATAAATTGTAGACTTTACAAACTATTTTTTACATTTTCATTTACTCTAATTTAACAACAATTAAATAAATTAAATGTGTACATGTTTTTAAAAACGTTAAGTCACAGTAATTCAAAATTTAACTACTTTACCGATCGGGAATTGAAGGTTCGTATCTACATAGTCACTTGCATGTTTATGCTTGAAGACAGCGTGCCTTTCAGCGTGCTCTGAAAACGCAAGTGGCACATGGAAGTTTGAAGTGTTCTAGAATAGTTTGTTAAATAGTTATTATTTAAGTAAAATATGTCTGTTCCAGATAAAGTGTTGATGCGAAAAATTAGGAAGAGGGAGAAGAATAAGTTAAAGGTTCTGAAAGATCGGAAATTACAAAAAGAAAATGGTATGTTGTCGCTAGATCCTTTTTTTAGAGGTTATCAAAGTACAAACAAATGTTTGTTTTATCTATAAATTTTGATATTATCAATTTAAAAAAAATATTTTATGAATTTTTGTTTATTTTAGGTGTTAGTGAAGAAACAGTAAAAAATGTAGCAGAAAGTAATAATAAAAAGAAACTGCAGGGAATAAAACGACAGTTGGGAGAAGATGGACCAGTTAAAAGTTGGTTTTTCCTAAATTTTCCAATTATAAATTTTTATATGTTTTTGATTATAAATATTTATGAAGTTTTTTTATGAGACTAAATATGTAATTTTTTTATTTTGTAGAAAAAAAGAAGAAGAATAAAGATAAAGTAACAGAGAGTGAAGATGAAGAAGCCAGTGACGATGAAATTGAAAAGTCTAACGAAGCAGAAGACCAAAGTGAAAATGAAAATTCTAATTCACAAAAAGAGAAAATAAAAGATCCCATTGAAAGTTGTATGTATTGTTTAATTAATTTAAGACTAAATTTAAAGGAATCAAAGTCTAAGTAAAGAATACAATAATTTTTCTTGCAGTACCTGGCTCATCTGTTGGATTGGAACTTACAAAAGACAAATCTTTTGAAACTCTTAAAGACAAAGTATGTGAAAATACTTTAAAAGCTATTGCGGATATGGGTTTTACTCACATGACAGAAATTCAAGCAATGTCGATACCTCCACTTCTTGAAGGAAGAGATCTTGTTGGTGCAGCAAAAACAGGCTCTGGAAAAACTCTATCTTTCCTTATTCCTGCTGTTGAACTTATTTACAAACTTAAATTTATGCCACGTAATGGTACGTTGTATTAAAATTTTTTCATTTAAGACTTATGACAACATTAAATAAAAATAACATTTTTAATCTTTAGGAACGGGATGTATTATAATTTCACCAACTCGTGAATTGTCAATGCAGACTTTTGGTGTTCTTAAAGAATTAATGAAATATCATTATCACACATATGGTTTACTCATGGGAGGTGCGAGTAGACAGACTGAAGCTCAAAAATTATCAAAGGGTATTAACATTGTTGTGGCAACACCAGGTCGATTATTAGATCATTTACAAAATACTCCAGATTTTCTGTACAAAAATCTTCAATGTCTGATTATTGATGAAGCCGATAGGATTCTTGATATTGGATTTGAAGAAGAGCTTAAACAAATTATCAATATTTTGCCAAGTGAGTAAAATTTATTGAAAAACAGTTGGTGCTGTATTTTTATATAATATATATTTCATTTAATCTACTTTTTCAGAAAGGAGACAAACTATGCTTTTCAGTGCAACACAAACGAAAAAAACCGAATCGTTAACAACGTTAGCTGTAAAGAAAGAACCAGTATATGTTGGTGTTGATGATGAAAAAGAAAAAGCAACAGTAGAAGGTTTAGAACAAGGCTATGTTGCTTGTCCTAGCGAAAAAAGATTCTTACTTTTATTCACATTTTTGAAGAAAAATAGGCATAAGAAAGTGATGGTTTTCTTCAGTTCTTGTATGTCTGTAAAGTATCACCATGAGCTTTTAAATTATATTGATTTACCAGTTATGAGTATTCATGTAAGATTCTTTTCTCTTATTATATTTATGTAAAATTCTTTTTATTTTATAATATATAAAAATTATACATTATAGGGAAAACAAAAACAAACCAAAAGAACGACTACTTTCTTCCAATTTTGTAATGCACAATCAGGCATTCTTTTATGTACTGATGTAGCTGCAAGAGGTCTTGACATTCCTGATGTGGATTGGATTGTGCAGTTTGATCCTCCAGATGATCCAAAGGTAAAATAAAATAAAAGCATGTATGAATTAAAAACAAAAAATCGAAAAAAACAAATGTTTATCTCGATAAGAAACCAAATTTAAATTAATCATCCTTCAGTCTTTTACAGTATAATGGTAATCGTAAAATATTTAAGTTAGGATATTAAAACGTTAACGAATAACTTATTTTTTTGCTTTCTTTATTACTAATTAAATCTATAAATTTCAAAATTTTTATTTTGCAGGAATATATCCACAGAGTTGGTAGAACAGCTCGTGGCGAAGGCAGCAGCGGACATGCCTTATTAATTCTGCGTCCAGAGGAGCTTGGCTTTCTGCGTTACTTAAAGCAAGCTCGCGTACCTGTAAACGAATTCGAATTTTCCTGGAATAAGATTGCTGATATTCAGCTTCAGGTAAGACATACAAAATGTTTAAACTTAATAATTAAATAAGAATAATACAACGAAAGGTAAAGATAATTCAGTGAAATGTTTAAATCGGTCACTATAAAAATCATATATAAAATTTATTCTTTAATTTATTTCCGAATTATACATGAGGGCAGGTATTAAGTATTCAATAGACAATTGTCATAATTATTCAACAATTCAGTTCAAGTCCAACAATCTGTGACACTACAAAATTAAAAATCACAATCAACTAACATCTGAAATCAAGAAATCTACTGTTAAGAAAAATCATTCTAAATCCAGCACGTTTAGCAGAGGATACTTGCGCACATCAGTCATCGCTCTAAATCTTCGATTGTGTCATCCGCAACGGGCACGTTAACGAGTCCATATAAATTAATTGCCGCAACGCGCGGTGTATAACGCAACGGTGAAAATTGCATCGACACGTTGCCGCGGATTGCATATAAAAAAGGTTTGGTCGCGCTTTGTTTTTCCTCGAATGGTCGTTAAAACTATCATACGACAACGAGGGGAGTTCTTATTGCACTTTTTGATATGCTGTCGATTGGATGTTTTTAATTAAGGTTCGAGCCATCGATTCGATTTGTTAAAAATATAAACAGTTTGATTGAGGAAGGATAAATTGTTAATGAATTTATGGTGTATTGAAGAAAATAAACTGTAAGTTCATAGAGGCGTATTTAATTTATCAGTCATTTTATTACACGGGTATTATTTCGAAAGTATCAATACAGAATATTGACATTTATTAATTTTATAAAACTTATATTATTAGAAAGTTGAACCGTGATTTTTTTCTTAACGTATTATATGTACTCAAGAAGTTGTAGGCAAGTTAAACACCATCGTTTATTACACTTTCTCACCATTGATTCAATTATGTTCACCGGTAATTCAAAGATTTGTATAAGCAGTTATAGTCTATTGTTTCGTGCAAAATAATGAAAAGACCCGGCTTACGTTATCGCTTCTGCATCACTTAAGGCTAAAATATTTGCACATAAAACGAATGATTTAGCCTCTAAAAATTCCATGTCAGCAGGCTTCAAATCAATAAGAACTCCGGCAAAAATTCAACCAACCTATCGTTAATATCTACAGGTACTAAAATTCTAAAAAAACACCTCTAAAATCCAATCTAATCCTCCGCTCAAACCAAACATCACTCAATCATTCAACTAACTAAAAAGAATGAAAAAAATCTCGCGAATCGAATCCCAGCATCAGCTGCACGGTATAAACGGATATAATATTCCTGCCTGCGCTTGAAAGCGCGAGCAGCGCGTATATATAAAGTAGGACCGCGGAGGAGCTCGAGTGCTTGTGGAAGGGTCCATATTTGGTGCGCTGGCCGGTGACGCAACAGCCTCCGGCGGTACACCCTTGACATTGAGATATAGTAACTGTACTCCGGACAAATGGCGCGGGAGCTCCGCGGCCGAGTTGTCGTTGTTTACTTCCTTGGGTTCTTTTCGGGAATGAATTTATTTATTAAATGTATATGTGTTGTGCGAGGGTTGGTTGATCGCGTTGTTGATGCGTGCGGGAGTTGTTGATTGGTTCTGGTAGTTGTGGTGAAAGCTGGGGTTTTGGAGGTTGCTTTTGGTGCAGATTTATGGTTTGGTTTATTACATTGTTAAATTATACCTATAATTATATTTTACGTAAATCTATAGATGAAATTAATCACAAATTGAAAGATATGATTTCCTTATGCGATACTTATACGATATCACACCCAAAGTTAAAAATTCAGAGCAAAAACAGTACACCAACCGCTAAAACACCTCCCCACCTTTCTTCGATAAACCAGCCTTCGAAAAACCCTCACCCAATTAAACAAAAAAAAAATTTATCCAAACTTCAGCGAAGGTCTTAAAAAGAGAAGCGCAAAAGGAAAAGAAGGCGGCTTCAGAGGCCCGAAATCGCGTAAAGTAAAAGAGAGAGAGAGAGCGAGAGAAAGAAGCAGTCGTCGCGCGGTTGATTGACCTTTCGGCGCAGGTTGCCCTCCCCCTAATTGATGCGGCGTTAATGCGCGACCGTTCAATGTATGTGTATATGTGTATATGTATGTATATATAGGTATGTGGACCACTTGTGCGTCGAGTTATAAGTACAAGTATATAAGGAACTGGAAGAGGAGATATTCGGCTGCTGGTTGAGAAATGTTGGTAAATCGTAAGGAGAAATTTGAGTAGTTTATAGACGGAAGTTGTTTGGCTATTTTGGGCTCTAATTGGAGTAGCTATTGATGATGCGTAGATTGTGATAGGTGAGTTAAGGCTTTGATGAGGGGTTATTTAGTTTTCTACTTCAATTAAGACTGATAAATAGGTGTATTGTTTAATGATATTATCTAGTAAATTAATGGCTTAATTAGTGAACCTTTTGTTTTACACAGGACTTGTCAGTTTCGATTTTATTATATTCATTACATTTCAGCCAGGTTTCTCAAATATCCATCACTGATCCTTTCTCATATAACATGAAAACCAAAGAATCTGCCGTCAAAAAAATCATCCAACCAAACCACCAAGAAACCCCTAAATTCAAAATATCCACCACCTCACTCTCGCAAACCACACAACGCGCACTCACCACACGCTCACCCAAAAAAAACCCGGCAGTATCGCGCGAGCCGAAAAACCGAGAGTCCAATCCTCGGCCTCGCGATGCGCCGATATTTTTTCTTCCCTTTCCCTCCACTCTCCGCTCGATGCTCTCCTTTCGCCCGTAACGGGAGCACATCTCGGCCGCGCTGCGCACGTTAACAAATTGCTGAATTCTTTTTTAACAGAACGCGCGCCCGGCTGCGAGTTCCGATGTTATCGCTGATGATTTATAATAAAAGCCGAGCTTTGGCCTCCTGCCAGTGTGCGCGGGCTTGTTTATTAACAATCGTAAAAGCGGCCCTGTCGTTATGGTTTTTCGGTCGTTTCGATGATGATACGTGCACGTTTAGTGTAGGGTCGAAGTTTACAATTTTTCATGTATTAACGTGTATAAAAAATCGCTTTAGCATGTGAACGCTAGTTTCTACAGCGGAGCCCTGCCTCATTACACACTTTCCACGGCGAAGCGAAACAATGCAAAGACAATTTTGAAATTATACGCACTCGATCCTGGATATACGCGCTGAAAAAACGAATGCAAGGCTATAACGGCGCATAACGAGGAGTTATGAAAACGCTCCGTGCGTTTCTGAAACATTCGTAACAATATGCGCGCGCGGCAATTTTCCATAAAAGTTGCAAAACCTAGACGATCGACAGATCCATTGATTAAGTCCCCCGCGGGTTGTTACAAATGAGACCTTCTTTGCGCAAATTGGCCTTCGTTGCGAAAAAAAAAACGAAGTAATAATAACGGCTGCGAGTATAGGTATGCGCATGGCGATGGCTTTGGGAAAGTCACGCGGCGTGGGTGTAGCCGTTTTTCCAGCGAAGATTCTATTAGCTTGTAGTTTTCTCGGGAGGAGGTTTTTTTTTATTGGGTTGAGAGCGGGATTGTTGGGAGTGTTGGTTTATCTGAGAATCAGTGCAGTTGCGGAAGGTTGACTTTGAATGAAAAAGATGGTGTTTTGTAAGTGACTTCCGTTTGGGATTTATGTATTCTAATAAACTCTTTTTTGCTGTTTTATAATCGATTAAAATGAAATATCGCTCAAACACTTACGAATAATTCCTGAATACAAACATTCAATTAAACTTTCTATGCACACAACCATCTAACGCGTACAGCTCGCTCTTGTGATTTACGTAATGCGCACGCTCACCAAATTAATAAACATTCTCAAAAGTTTCAGGCGTCAAGTCTGAAGTGTCGCGTGTCGTTTAAGCCGCAGTTCCCCTGAAAGTTACACAGTCTTTGATGATTTGCTTTCAATTTTGGACTAATTCGTCGCCGATTGGGCAACACATCCGGTGCTCTTGCCGCATTATAATTGTAAAAGAGCCATATTATTCTTCTTCGACTTGTCACTTGGAGAAATCGTTTTTACAGCTTCGCGCGCGTTTGTGTTCTTTTAGAAAAAAGCTTTTAATGGAGTGTATATAGATTGAAGCCATTGTTTTTTAGGTACACACCTTTTTAAGGATCTGATGTACAAAGTTTTACAAATATCCAAATATTTTTAATGCACTATATTTTTCAATTAATTTCATGTTTTTATCAATCCAACGTGTACTAAAATAAGCTGATAATTCAAATAGGGAATGGTTACACGTGCGCCACAGATAAACGCGTAGGCCGACTAAGCTATATTCTGGCGCAGCTATTGATTACAGAATTGAATTTGGAGAATGGTCTCGATTTCGAAAGCGAAATTACAAACAGTTCCCTATTGATTTTGAGGATCAAACATATCCTGAAACTCCAATATCGTCGCTAACTATACATCCAAGATGAAATCAAACGAGCTGAGGCTATCTAAAACGAAATTTTCCTCATATCAAACCATATCCAAACCACACACATCACGCGACACAGCTACAATAATCTAAAACTTTCACCATTCCAAACGCACCAAACATTCTCCGAAATCCTTCCTTCCACTATTCCAATCATCCAAAAAACAGCTCAACCTCTCCAAACCTCGCCGACTTTACGCCAATCCGCTCGTGAGAATCGCTCGCAGATCCGAACTTATTTAAAGCATATCTCCATATAGTACATCGAGAGAGAGAGAAAGACGCATATATACACACACAGAAAGCGAGCGCGCGCGCGGAATCGTACCTACATAGGTATACGTATACACACCTACGAGAGAGAAATAACCCGCCCACGCGCGCGGGCGTGAATCACACGCGGGCGCACCACTCCCATATTTCTCGCCGCGCGCGCGCTGCTTGTGTGGGAGATCTTCGCTCTTGTTGTGAGCTGTATGGATGGCTCGAGGACGCGGGTTGGTATGCTGGGATGGTTTTATCGGTGATTAGAGTGGTGGGTGTTTGGTTTGGGTATTGTATGTGCTTTGTGTACGTGTGTTGCTTGAAATTTGGTGTAGAGTTTGGTGAGATGGATTGGCTATTTGTGAGGGAAAGTTAGTTTAGGTCTGGGTAGGTGGAAAAATTTTGATTAAGGAGATTAATTGTACAAATTTGATCAGACTCTATAATAAGGTGTTCGGTATATGGTTTAGATAATTGCAACTACCAATCAATAGCTAGGTTTTGTCTACTATATGTTCCTGATTAGGACCTATTTCATTACGTTCAGGCAACGCAATAATTTTCCAAACCAATTAAAAATCTTAAATCTCTTATAAACAAACAATCTTCATTCGATAAAAAAAAATACATCCCATCCTCTCAAAGACCCCACCAAACACTCCAAACCTTGCCTACACACCCATTAACAAACACCACTCGATCAAGCTCCGAAACAAGAACAGAGCGAGGACCAAGCGTACTTGCACGCGCGCATTTAAGTACATACGGCGGCTCATTCGCGATTCCAGCCTCGTGTTATCCACTCTCCGAGCTATATACATGCAAGCGTCGCCGCGCATCAACAGGCAGATCGAAACGGTTTCGCGCGCGCCGCGACAAAGCTTTTATGACTCCACGCGCGCACTGGAATCTGACCCCTTACCCCTTTTTTTTTCTTTCCGCGAGACTTGAAAGTCGCTGCACGAGGTGAAGTTTATGTTGTTCAGGCCTGCGGCGTTCTCTTATCGGTAAGAACGAAATTTTAGGTAATTGCTCAATCGTTATGCTTTTTTGAGACACTACGCCCACGCGTTTGTCTATACTCGACTTTCATACTAATAAAAACTCTCTTCACTTCGCAACGTCGCAAGTACATCCTTATCCCATCCACACGTACACCTCATTCATAAAAACCTCTAAAAAAAACTCAAACCTATAAACGTCAAGCTAAATTCAATCAGACGAGCTGTCGGCGTTGCGCAAAACCAGGGTAGCTTTACCGCGTAGACAAGCATAAGAAAAATGTGCCCTAGGCGCTATTATAGAAGCGTTTATGTCTCAACTAGCCGTGACTTTTGAAACGCTCGGAAGAGAAAAAGTCCACGCGCTGCCGAGCCATTCATAAACGCGAGCGTGTAATGAATGAAAGAGTCGCGCTTTTTCTTTCTCTTTAGCTCAGGGCGAGATTTCGCGTCCCGACGCGACTATCTCGATCCTTATGGATCTGTGAGAGCGACGTATAAGGATGAGGTGTTTTGTGCGGTTGTGATTCACTTTTGATGACAATGTTGCTTTGTTCATGGGCTTTTGGTTAAGAGATATTCGGAATGGACGGTGACAAACTTTTGTTTACTGTTTATTAATAGGGAATTAGCGAGCGAGGTAAAGATATGAGATATTCAATGGCCTTTTGTTTTCCGTTTCAGTTGGAGAAGCTGATATCGAAGAACTACTTCCTGAACATGTCGGGGAAGGAGGCGTTTAAGGCGTACGTGCGAGCCTATGATTCGCATCACCTGAAGCAGATCTTCGACATCGAGACCCTCGACCTGGCTAAGGTAGCCAAGTCCTTTGGTTTCACTGTGCCACCGGCAGTTGATTTGAGTATCCTTTTTTGAAAATATAATGTTCTGTTATTATGGATTTTTTAAGTTTTTCGGTAGGTAAGTAATTTGATGTGATTCAGAAAAAAGGTTGTCTAAAAATGAAATCTCGTATTGGGTCTTTCAAAATTTTTTTGGTTCAATCGATTAGGAATAGAATTTAATTGAAACAGTACAGTTATACACTAAAAGAGAAGAATGGGAAAGATTATTAAAAAAAACTTTAAATTCAAGATATGGTCATCTTGTTTTGTAAATATAATTGCGAGACTAGATAGACAATTTAAGATTCAAAATTAAAAAATGAAGATTTTTTTCAATAAAATATAGGAGAATTCTTTATTCAAATTTGTAGATTTTGCTATATTCAGAACAGAAATAAGTGTTTGCATAATTTTCAATATTAAAAATTTTATCAATATTAAACTAGTATAAATTCTGAAGTTACAAAACAGATGTATTTTGATTTCTATTCTTAAATGTTATTTATATCCCATTTTTTGTCAGTAGAACTGATAATGAAAGTGTATTATTGAAATGCATTTTTGAAATTAAACAATTGTATTTTATTCTTAAACATCACGACCTTGATAAAAAGGAAAAAAAAAAAATTAAAAAAGTCAAATGTATCTTGATTTTAGAGCCAGTCTAGTAACGTTCCCAATTTTCTGTCAGTGTATCAAATTAAATCTTTCAAAAAGAAACATAAACAAACAAGTAACCCACGCCCTGACTCATAATCAGATTGATCGACTTAATTCCGTCTAAAATGAATTTTTCGACACAATCAAAGCCGATCAATTACGTAAATCAAACTTTAGACAACCTATTTTCACACAACAACTCTCCAAAATCCAACCCAGCACACCCACGCCGCCATCCCATCCAAACCCTCGCCAAAAATCAATTACCAAAGCGACCTTCGAAAACAAATTCAACCTCCCCCTACCAGCAACCCACCAAACTCCCACAATACAAAAAGCTCCCTCTCACCTTCCCATAAATCATCCCCTATGATTTACACCTTTCTTATCCTCTCCGCAAGCTTCGCATAACTATGCACCGAGCCCAAGGTAAGAACCGTCGATTTTTTCCTTAACCAAACGACGCAGAAGTGGGAGTGAGCAAAGATTCGAGGCCGAGGAAGCGCCTGGGAGGCGGCGGCTACGGCCGCTTCAATCAGATGAACGCCGAGCAGCCGGGGGCGGCGAGACGAGCTGAGCGCACCAGAACGTTCCGACAGGTCGGAAAACGGAACCACAGCGACAGGCGGCAGTTCGCCCGGTAGAGTTTGGAGATGAGAGGGGGGAGATGATTGTTGGATGAGGAGAGACGACAGATTTTTATATTATTATTGTCAGTGGAATAAAGTGTAATGAGACGATTGTTTGTACAGTTGATTCGTGTGTACGTTCTTTCTGGGGGATTGTGGGGGTAGAGGCTTTTTGAGGTTTGAGGTCCTGTTTTCTTTGGGAATGTAAAAAGATTAGTTTGTGGAAAGAGTTCTTGTACCGGTTATTAAGTATTGCCCGGGGTTTACAGTTTTTTTTTATTTAGTAGAATAAGTTTTTGCTTTTCGTTTTTTGATGATAGCCTTAATGATAATGTAAAGTGAGCGGATATGAGGAAAGTTATTTGGGTCCAAAATTTTAAGAAAAATTGCATGATTCACATGTTAATTGGCCGACTCGTTAAAAGAGCAAGTCGGCTTTTATTTTTCTTTTGATCGCAAATTACGGAGTAATATTTTTTACTGCAAACTCTTTGCCACGGAAACATTCTTTTTATATCACAAAGATGGAAGTGGACTGAAAATTTTAAGAAGTTCTCAATATGAATTTATCGTTGCATTTTCTTGTTTAAAAAATATAAACAGAATTCATTACTGGAAATACAAAAAATAAATAAAAAGTTATTCAACTTAATTTCTTAATAAATTATGAATTAAGCTTGAATTATATTCAATTCTAATAATGCATTATTTCCCAATACTATTGTAATATTTAAATTACAAATAAGTTATATTATTAATAAAACAGATTAATATATTCTTTGATAAACAGAAACGAGCAAACAAGTTCTTTTTTTTTTAACAAAAACAACTTGATGTATCGTCATTCACATAATAGGACAACTAGGTGACGTGTTACAGCAGTCAAAGTATAGAAATCCAGTTTTTTAATTCATTCAAATTTAGAGTTCTGTACTTATACGGATGCACGGTACGCCTACGTATTTTCACAATATAGTCAAAATGATAATTAGTGCCGGGCATTGCAAAAATCCAAGGTTAGAGAGTTAATGAGCCTAAAATGCAAATTTATTGTGTACTGTATATTAAATAAATGTTAAGTCGATTTATTATTTCTCTATATGTAAAAAGAAATTGCGTGGGCGCGGTGAATGTTTATTTGAATAAGTCTGTTTTGCACTGACATCATTTCTAGAATTTCCTTTGTTATTCATGCAAATTGTTATTGATAAATTTAACGTAATACGATTCACAAAAAGGTAAATATTTTGACATACTACTATTATAAAGTTTATATTCTAATATGATAATTTTCTTAATTAAACAATCTATTTTCACCTATTTTCATTCTAGTAGATTGAAAAGCTCAGAATCATTTTGGACAGAATCTCCGTCAATCTTCCTAAAAATTCGCTAAAGCTCAAGCCACCAAAAACAATAACAGAACACCCGTCCACGTCCTAAACCCACCATCCTAAACCCCAGAACTCACCCGCACCCACAGCCATCTAAGCCACGCGCCGGAGCTTGCGCAAGCTCTCACCGGGAAAAAGCCCAAGGCCCCGATGTCCTTGCGCGACCTCCAAGAGTCCAGCTCCGCCCACGCGCTCGGCAAAGACACCATTCGGATCTTAGATGAAGAAGAA
>JAPYZA010002266.1:0-33409 GCA_030522685.1 Eupelmus azureus | reverse complement strand
ACGAACGCGAAAATCGGCATTGTGGCAGAGAATCGGCTGCTCTAAATCACACACAAGTGCGCGCGATCGATATGCATGCATAAAGGTGAGCGCGCGCGTTTGACAGGGGCTATACGGCGCGTTCTAAGGAGGCCTAAGCGTGTGGGTGCAGCGGAGCTGGTATGTATATGGAGGGGGCCGAGAGCGGGACTTAAGTGACTTTTGGTGTTTGGCCGCGAGCGCCGACAAGGCGGACACCGGCTCTCTGTGTATGTATATATAAGGTTTTGCGCGAGCCGACAGTCTATAATTCAATGCGAGAGCTGGCTCTCTTGTGCGGCTGCCTGATATAGCTAAATAACCACAGGAGTGCAGCGCTGACGCGATTTGAGGGGACGGTTAATGCAGCCGAGAGGCTGGATGGCTGTGAGATATTGGGCGATTGGGTCTTGGTGAGGATGACGGGCTGAAAGTGGGTAGGAGGAAGGTGGCTTGATGGGGGATTGTGTGGAATGGTTGAAGAAGAGGGATGATTTTTGTTTTTTATTTTGATGATTGTTAATTAATGCAAAAATTCATTTTCTACATTATTTTATATTTAGAATATGGCTGATTAGTTTTATACTGGTTGAAAATATTATTACTTTTTAAGTTGGTTATATCAACTATAATTACATATTAATTATTATAAGAAATTTATATTTTCATAGTTTTTGGTATTTTATATCAAAGAAATATATTTTATTCACAATAGAATCATCGTCAAACTACTCCAAAGAATTAATTTTCCTTTTATACTAACATACGCTCGCCTAATCACTCTCATCGCTCAAAATCATCGGCCCACTTTTCCATCCGCCAATAACCAGGTCAGAGCCGGAATAACATCAATCCAGCGCCAGCTCTCCTGCCCCATTATCTCCCCACCCAGCCTATCATAAAGACAGATTTTCGGCCAATTACTTATTCCAATTACGTATCGATTCGCGCGTCCGCGCTCGCTCCAAGACACACTTCCAAAGTCGTCCTACTTTCCTCTCGGGCGCGCCGACGCTATATACGCGCCTTCGCGCATATAACAACGCCGGCCGCGAATTCTCGCGCTTTTCTCAAATCGAACCCTCAAGAATCCAGCCCCACACGCTCGCCGAGAAGAAAGCCTTAAAGAAGGTAAAGCACAAAAAAGGCCGGGCTAGCTCCGCTATGAGAAAAAAACGTATGAACGAACCCGCACGCGTATAGCTATATACAGAGAGAAAGAGCCGTCCTTTAGCAGGGGGCGGGGGTGGAAAATATAGCCCCGAAACCCAGTAAAACGGGCAAAAGTTGAAGCGAGGCGGACAGAGAAGCCGGCAGTCTCGTTGCGGCTGCTGCACGCAGTAGATACAGCTAGTCGCGTCCAGACGTGCACGCGTATACTCCCCCCCCACCCCCCGACGGTGTATATCGGCGGCTCAGCGGCTCAGGGGAGGCAAAGTACTTTCTTTCCTCCGCTTTCGTCCCTTTACAATTCACCCCCCCCCCTCCCGCCTCCTCCGTAGCTCGCTTGCGATCTCCTTCCTTTTTTACAAAAGCTAGCAAACGGGCGGGCGCGGGTGGGCGCGCGCGCGCTCGGAGCCAGTATATAGTTTCCCCAGGGCGCCCTCCTCGACTCGTCTCGCGTGACGGCCTCGTCAGCCGTCAGAGCGCCGGCGGAGAGAAAACGTTCTCTCTCTCTCTCTCGCTCTCTCGGATCGATAACCTGGCCTGCCATCACCCTCCTTTCAGACGCCGGCAGCAGCAGCAGCAGCAGCACACCCACCCATCGAACGACCAGCGCTCTCTCTCTCTCTCTTGCTCGCTTTCTGACGACCACCCACACCTTCGCGCGCGCTGAAAAGCAATGCACCTATACTCCCCCCCCCCCGTCTGCGTCTCTCTCTCCCCCTTCGGCAGCAGCAGCAGCCTTTCGTTATCCCTTTGCGCGCTCGGTTGCCCGTTGGTCCAAGCTTTCTCTACTACTGTGTGTATGTATATATGTATGTATACGTGTGTATGTAGAAGGTAGTGCCGGCGCTACTGCTCCGCTACTGCGCTAGAGTACGGTCTAGTTGAGTCGAGTTGAGCCACCGGTGGCGGCGGCGGCGGCGGCGGCCGGGTCAGAAGACGTCTGCTCCGATGCCCGGGCGAGCGACAGCTACCCCCACCCCTTTATTTTCTCACGACTCCTCCGCGCTCAGCTCACTCTCTCTCTCTCTCTCTTTCACGTCTCTCCCTTCGACGCTGCCGCGCTGCGGCTCCTGTGCTGCCACTATATGCCCCCCCCCCGCTCACCCCTTTTACTTCAGCAGGCCAAAGAGAAGGCCGACGTCGCTGCAGCTTTCTTTTCATTTTTTTGGGATTTTTTTTTGTTTTTCGGGGTTTTGGAGGAGTGCGCGGGGTGCGCTTTTTTCGCTCGTGGAGATTTGTTTTCTTGGAGGGCTCGCGGTCTGCAGGTGCAGTCATGTATTACTTATGTAGGGGGACTATCATTTCGGAGTTTACGAGGAGAGTGGGTGACTTTCTGAGAGTATTATGTACAGTATTGCTACGCCACTTTAGAAAAGAAACATTGTCTTACTCTCAATATTAACTGCATTAATACAACACCCATACCAACTCTAAAAAACAAATCAATGCCAAATAATTTTTTATCCATACCCACTATCACAACTTAGAACAGCCGCTGCAAAGACGGACGTCTCTGCATCGCCGGTTTAAGTACCCGCTCCGGCGCGCCTCGACGGCGCGTCGCGACGACGTTTTATCGAGGGCCGCGCCGCGACGAAAACGGTGAGTCGGCGCCTCCGAGCCATCGCTCAAGCCTCCTATGCACCTTTTGTCTTGGCGATACGCGCGCGCGCCTGCGAGTTTGTTATATAGCCGCGCGCCCCGGAGGCTATTATGTATACACTCGCGTCTCCGCGAGCGGAAGCCTGACGTAAGCCGACAAGTGTTTGCTAACGCGAGTAAGCGGTGCTTTCCGCGTTTTCTTCGATGCGTCGCAAGTCAGTGCTGCGTTATTCGGATGCAGTTTTGGTTTTTCGAGTTTGAGGATTGTTTTTTTAAATGGTTGGTGAGAGAACGATAGGTTATAATTCTATTATATTAAAACGTAATTTATTAACATTTTTTTGACGTCGAATAAAATTAATATATGTGTACGTTCAATCCAAACGCACAAACCAATCTCACTTAGCTATCTATCCGCACACGTGCGCTCATTCGCTCAAGCTAAAAAAGCAAAACGTTAAATACACACTCACCGAGGCTGCATATATCGAAAAAAGCGCATCGAGAGGGAAATCCGCAGCGCGCGATTGCCGAAGGGTGCGCGCGTGCTCAACACTGTATATACACATATATACATATATATAGCATCGCTTGCACGCAGCCGCCGCGAGTAATTACCGCATTTAATCCCTTGACCCTCGCGCCTGCCGCCGCGAGTTCACGTTGATAGAGTTAAAACAATTCGCCTCTCGCTTAATTAGCCCCCCCTCGCGCTCCCCAATAGGTTAGGCCGGTGCAACGCTCTCTTTCGATCTGCGCGCTCAACTACCCCTTCGTCAAATGAAGTCTCGGTGTAAGGGTTTTTGTAAGGGAGAGGGAAGGAAGTGTGACTGGACGGTTGGAGATGCAAAGAAATGTAAGTGCGATTATTGTTTATTTCAGTGGATAGGTGATCAATTGTTTGGGTAGAAAATTAAATAGGCTTTAATTAGGACCAGTCTGAAGTACTTTATTAATAATTTAATTTTAGCAGTTTGTAAGGCTCCAGTTAGTACTTAGATCGACCTAATGTAGTTTTAGCGATAAGTCGTAACTAATTAAATTTCTACTCGGGAGGCTTTAATTGAAGTGAAAACTTTCGTGTGTGAATTTTATCTGTTTAAGTTGTGCCAGTATCTGGGTTTGAATATAATATTATTTTAAAGATTGACTTTCAAAGGCTATGAATAAAAGAAATAGATTCACAATCTAACATTCTAAATATGAATATGCTGATACTATAAAATATTCAAAGTATCTATGAAGAAGACCTTTTTAAGACGATCTGTCAGCTGTAATTCAATAATTAATTATGAATCAATTTTACCACTGCCCGGTCGTAAAAACAATAAGTAACACACTCAATTTCCATACGAATAAAGTTCGCACGACGAACTCACAATGAGCCCTTAACGATCGACCCACCATAGCCCATCAGAACCTATTATTTTAAAACTCAAACAAGCAAAATGAAATTAAACCCCCAAACTACTAGTTTCCTACCTCCCAATCCCCAGCAACACCTCTCGAATGAAAACAAATGTCCCGCCGAAAACCACCTCACATTTTTCGCCTCCCCGTCCAGCTCTCTCCCTCGCATCAATATTCATTGATTTCGTCGAAGGAGCCGGCGATCAATCCTCCAGCATCAAGTCCCACTCTCGAGTCACACACATGCAGAGGCGAGCGAGCGACTTTCGCGGCGTATAAAGTGACCCATTGCTGACGCGCCGCAGCCAATCGATACTCCGCCTCTCGGCGTATATGTACACTGACAAGTGTGTACCGGGCAAGCCGAGGGGGCGCGCGCGAGCTCCCGAGACGCGGAGCCTTATAGACGAGGCTGGATTTTGGAGGAGGGCCGAGATTGGCCGAGACGTCGATTTTCGGGGATGGATGGAAGGGTTGTGAGGAGAGGGTTTTTGGGAGGTGGGTTTGATGGGGTTTTTGGTGATGTTGGTGCGGAGGTTGGTGATTGAGTGCTGGTTATGATTGTTATTGAAATGTTGAGCAGCAACGTGTTTATGACATTTGAACTTTCTAAAGTTTGAATGATTCATGGTGTAGATGAATTTATGATTGAGAATACGAGACGTGTGCTCCAATAGACTTATATAATAAAATCATTAAATTATTATTCTGCTTTAAATAGCTGTAAGTTCGCTATGCTTTTAGTAAGTAGTATTGATATCAACACCTTAAAAATTATAATAATTTATGTAACGCTCGAGAGTCGTTCAACTCTATAATATGCAGATAAAGAACCCGTTTAACGAACTAGTTCATTCTATTTTATATTATTATAATTTGATAAGACTATAAATACATGTCTGCTTCATTAAATACAGATTGACGTTTAACAAAATTTTTTGGGCAAAAAAGGTGTTAATAAAATCGTATGCATATTTAATTTTTATCGATACAGAACCTGCTACCCTAAATAAATAAAAGCACTCATTCTCTAATTATTAAAAATCCGAAAGTTCAATCCTCTTATCAGCGCGACAAGCAAAGCGCAAAAAGACGACGACTTGAAAAACAAAAAAAGATCGATCGTCAGGAAAAAGAGTACACAGAGCCAGCTGAGGAAGCTAGTAAAAGGCCATTAATTGTCAATGTATTAGTGGATCGAGAGAGCGGGTGGATGGAAGCAAGAGAGAGAAAGCGTCGTATCTGATAGATTGACAGTGACGTAGGGTATATACGTGGGGCGGCGCTGCTTTTCCGCTGGACGAGCGTACGTCAGTTTTCGTGTAACGATGAAGTCTTTCAGGGAACGACGACGGGGACGACGACATCGCTGCCGCCAATCAATCAGCTCATTACACAGCTCGCAGATAGCCTCGCCTCGTCTTCTATCTCTCTCTCTCTCTCTCTTTCTCTCCGTAGGGTGAGTCGAGCGCGCGTCCTAGCTGATATCTTGTCTGGGTGATTTGTCATCGGCTTGTTACCTGATTTCAACAAATCGGTTTGTCCCTTTTTCCCGCCGATGGTAATAATAAATGTTTGAGGTATCGGCTGTTTGGCATTTATGTATTTTTTTATTCATGAGGAAGGGTGAAGCAATGATTATAAGTATGATTATAGATGGCTTTTTTTAAATTTATCAAATTGATCTAAAAAAAGAAAATTGTTGGATAGTTGATTATTTGTAATCATTATGAATTGACCTATTAAAAATTTTGTTTAAAAAAAATGTATAAAGATTATCTAAAAAATTAAAATACCCCAAATTAACTCAAACATCAAATAGCTCATCTGAAATAGTTCCTCATAAAGAACATATTCTCAAACCCAACGTTTTCACATCATGAACAATGTCGTTTACTCAGACGACAACCAGCCTAAATTCCACTTTGTAAATTCCACCTCTTACAAATGGCAACAGCCAGCAAAACGATAATTATAACTTCACGCACACATCCGCAGCCGATCCACAACGGAATTTGACAGCGCGAAATCAATACAAAGCCACAGCACATCCGTACACTCACACGTACACACATATATAGGGGCGATCGTAAAACTCGGCCGCTAACGTCCCTCAGCGTCGCGAGCTAAACGGCTGCGCCCGAAGACGTTACATAAGACACGTAACGGGCAGGAAGTCGAGAGAAGCCGAAACCGTCCGCCGCGGCAGAAAAAGAGTAAATAGACGGAGCGGAGGGACAGAGCAGTACGCCGCGAGGTGACAGGGGAGCCGCAGAGAAGCGAAAGGAGACGAAGTATGTAATAATGCGCGGGAATTGATGGAGATGGGATAAATTCAAAGGGAATTCGCGGTACTGCTTGTACATGTGGGTCTATCGTAAATAACCTTAGTGGCTTAGGATGACGTCTCGTTCGGTCCGCTGTTTTAGCCGATGTCGGTTTTAGAATTGACTGTCGGAGTATCTTTGGCGGGGCGCTTTCATCGCGCGGCTTGAATTTTCAGACTGACGATCTCGTTTCTACGAAACTGAATAATCAGACAATGCAATTATTTTATGTTGATCATTGATGAACAGATTTTCTCTGCCCAGTAACTAACTTTCCTTCTACTATGAAAGTTAGTAAGAAAAAAACGAGCCAAAAAGTAGCCAAAGTCAGAAATCTCCCAACGCCCGTCAAGCACGCAACATCGATCGGCCATTAATTTCCAGCAAAACGAACGAAACATTGACCGACGCTCGACGCCTCGAAGCTTGAGCTTCGCCTCACCAAAGAAATCCGGCCCCCGTCCAAAAGCCATCTATATAAAGAGAGAGAGCAAGTATAACAGCAAGCTCTATATAGCAAAGAGCGAAAAGCAAAGAGCGGCCCGCGGAAAGAATTCGAGAGGCGCCACAAATCACACCAGGGGCTGACTAGGCGCGTGGGTGGAAGTTGTAGGAAAAAGGGGGTGGTTGCAGGCCGCGGCGGCCGCGCGATAACAGCCAGCAGTTCTCTCTCTCTCCCTCTCGCGACATGCTTTATGACGTCTGTTCATCACGTCGCGCGCCCCAGGCCTCATAAATTAGAAATCACCCCCTTAGATAGGCCCCGCCAGCAGGCTTCTACTACGATATGACTGGCTCTCTCCGCGGACGCTCGCACGTATATATTACAGGCGTACGGCGCCCGGAGAGTTGGATTTTTTCCTCTCCTTCGCTTTTTCACGCTCGAAAATTACCGCTTTGTTCGTCGCCCGCGACGTTTTTGTATAAACGCAAGTGAGAGAGAGAGAGACTCTGCCCCCCCCCCCTACCGGAATGATTTATCTCGTCATTCGGCCGAGACTGACTTTGGCCCATAAATCAAGGGAAAGAGCGAGCGATTTTATTTATAAGTCCCGCGCTCTCTGATGGAATTTGATTGACGAATCGCATTTACGTAAGAGTTTTGCGAAACTTGGGCTCAGCCGGAGAGAGCGCGGATAGCCTCCCCCGCGCGCGCCCGCCGCGAAAGCCTCTTTTTTCTCAGGCTTTTGACGCGAGGAGGAGGAGACTAGGATTTATCGATACTTTCGACTTTGATTCGGGGAAACATTTTTTGACGGCCTACATTTTTAATCTGGGGGGGCGCGCGCGATTCGCTCGCGCTGAGCTACTTTTCATGTGCGCTGAGTGCTTACTTGCTGCAGGGTTTTTGTCCATGTTCAGTTTGTGTTAATAATAACGTAATTTGAAGACTAGATAATTGTTTGAAGCATAATGAAAATATTACAGTAAATTAATACTGAAATTTAATTAAATTTCAAATTATTATCTTACTAAAATATTCATAGAGTTTCAAAATTTCTGAAAGTTAGACGAAGACGAGCGTCCATAATCCATCAATTAACTTTCCAAAAGAGCGAAAAAGCAATATATCGACGGCTCGAAACCAAATTCAACGGGCCCAATTTCCTATAAACAATAAACGCACCGTCCTTAGCCGTCCCATAATCGGTCTCTCTCTCCTGGAAGCAATCTGCGAGATTCCCTCGAAAAAAGTCCTCGGCATTCAATCAGCCCCTCCGTCCTTTCTCTCTCTCTCTCTCTCTCTCTCTCCTCCGCCAACCAAGCGCACGTAAACTCTGGCCCCTCTGCCCCTCGCAGAGGACACTCATTACACTCGGAGAGCGAGCCCAGGATAATATCATAGCGCAGCCAAGCATCTCGACCAAAAAAAAAGACAAAAAAAAAGATAAAAACAAGAATATCCTTGTCGAAGAAAGGAAAGAGAGAGCGAGAGCTCACGATCGAACTCGTTCGATCTCTCGGCAGCGCTTGTATGTGACCCGGCCGCATATCGATCGCCGGCATAATGATCATCGCGATCGGCCGCGCAGGTATCATCCTCGGAGACGTACTTAAGGCCCCGCCGCCCTGGAAATAGGTGTACGAGCACACGTCGTGGCGAGTATAGCTACAGAGAAAGAGAGAGAGGGAGACGGTAATGCGGTCGTTGAAAGGCGCTCGGCTGCTTTGTGAAAAATCGCGTTATAACCCTAATTTAATTTTATGGGCCAGCATTACGGACTGGATCGCGTCTCTCTCTCTGTGTGCGTGCGAGCGCGACTCGCCGCCGGTATAATAGCCCGTGTGTATCTAATAATGGAGTGTGTCGAGGAGGTATATAAGGGAGGGGGGCGAAAAAAAGAGAGAAAGAGAGAGAGAGATAGGAAGCGAAGCTGGCGGAAGATAAGGAGGGGTAGCAAAGGGGGAAAAGGAGAAAACGATGGGAGCCGAGCGAGTCTATAGAGAGGAAGCGATTTCTAATGGACTGGATCGAGTGCCGCTGCGAGCGCGCGCTGGCTTTCTTTGCTTCTTTTTTTTTTTGTTTGGTTGCTTTTTTTCGCCGGTCGGTGTGGTTAATTAATGCGAGCGTGTGTGTACCAGTGGCCGTTGTGGGACTGATTAGTAAATGCGATTAACGATTATTGTAGTGTTTTCAAATGGTTATGCGCTTATTTAATGGTGGTTATTTTTATTGCTGTTTATTACAGCAGGTTTGACGAATTTTCCAGTGCGAGGTGTATTCGCGGGCTTGCATTCCGGCGTATTTTTAGCAGCGCTTTAAAAATAATTGGAAAATTTTTTGAAAAATAGAGTGTATTGGGGTGTTGCCAATTTTGCGAGCGGATTGACAATAAACGCGAAGAAAGCACAACAAATAAATATAATACCGCGCACAAATAAATCTGACACTCCCGACTCTTCTCCTCCCGACATCAGTTAACGTCGTAAAAACAAAATATTTCAAATAACGACCAATTAGAAAATAAAAAAATTATTCAACGTCAAAATCAACAATAACCAAAAAGGCAATAACCAAGCCGAGAAGTAAAAGTTATTAGCGAAGTTAAGAAACCCAGCCACTCACCGAAGAGAAGAAAGCCGGAATGAGCAAAAAAGCGCGCGAAGGCGCCCCGAAAAAGCGAGCTGGCTCTCGGCGATGGGGAGCCCTAATAATCAGTTGTAACGCGAACCGTCGTAAAAACGTAAAACAAGGAGAATCAAGGGAGGCGACCCCGCGCGCGCGCCTGTTTATATTCGGTGGCTCGCGCTGCAGAAAGAGAGTGAGAGAGAGAGAGAGCCACGAGTTTTTGAGGAAGTATTATTATCCTCTCGGCGGAGAAGCTCGCGCAAAAGAAGAGAGGGAGAGATTCGCCCATCGGGTAGCCCTGCGATCATTTGGCGCCGGCAATCGTAAAAGTCGCTCGCGCCGATGGACTGATGACATATCCCCCCCATCGGCGCGTTGTGCCAGCTCTGCGTTGATGCAGGATTGTGAAATAGCGCGCGGCCTGAGGAATCGAGATTCTCGAGGCGGGATATTGGAATGTTCTTGGAAACTGTCGGGTGATTGTAAATCGTCGGATGCGCGAGCTGCGATTAAAAAGGTTTTTAGATTGTGGAGTGGGGAGATGGATGGGTTTTATTGAAGCAAGTTGATAGTATTTTTATGTGCTTTTTTTTATTTTTGAAAGGTGATGTGTGGTTTTCATGAGATATAGCTTTAACTACGAAATTTAGGTTATGGATTTTTTATCCATACTTAAGGCATTTCGTTAAGAGGTTGGTTATTTATAAGAGCTTATAGTAGTGCTAACACATAGTAATGCAAACGCTCACAATTAAATCTACATATTAATATCTGTCTTAATGATTAAAAATTATAATAAGGTTTTTATCGCACAAAATATCTTTCTAAACGTTGGACTTTAATCGTTATAATTTTTCTCTCCACATTAAAATTACATTACTAAAGTACACGATTCTCTTTTTCTCAAAAACTCACAACTGTGCACAAATCCAAAAATAGCTTCTCATTAACTTTTTTCGAAAATGTACTCAAACCTACCTCAGTACCCTCATTATTAAACAAGTAAGTCAACCGTTTCATCATCAAAGTCCAAATCGTCGCCATCTCACGTCTTCATCATCCAAAACGAATCTGCGCAACAAAGCCAAAAAACGGACAACCCAAACGTAAAACAAAACCCAACCGCATCCACACACACTTATCCACCCTTCGCTCAGAACGAAATTGCTTTGAGCGCTCGAAAAGCGTGCGAATGAATAAAAAGCGCCGATAATGAAAAAATCCCGAAAAAATCCAGCCCCGCGCGTCGCGCTGTATACACACGCACGCTCCCTACCCCACGGAAATTACTATAATAATCCCACCGCCGGAGCCATATACACTCTCGCAGTCGCGCGGACGTATTCCGTTATTATTATTGATTGGCGCATGAAAACGATCTCCCTCTCGATTTTTTTTGCTCACCTCTACTCCCCCCCTTTGATCGACTAAAAAAAAAACGAGCCGCGCGCGATCTGGACGGAAATTACCGATAATCGCGCGTATCTAGACGAGATAGAGTAGAGCCTCAGCGTCCTTCGGCCTTAACAATAGCCTTGCCCCCGCTCTGCCCCGCCGGGTCGGCTTTACATATAATCACCGGTATTTTTCTCTCATGATCGGCCGGCGCATTATCCGATTTTGCGAGAATTCAACCTTTTCCTACGAAAACGAAGCGCGCCGATTTTCTGCAGCGCGCAAATCATACACGTCTTTCCTGGAAGCGACGACGTATATATACACAGACGCAGGGAGGGAGCCGATATATATCGGCGAGATGGCCGATTTTTCGTGCGGGACCGGGCTGAGGATGTGTATAAGCCGGAGAGAGAGGAGGAGACTGGCCTGGCCGCCATAATTGCGAGAGCGGGGGGAGAGAGAGACAGGCGCCTTTTCAATGGGCAAACGAGATAGATCGGGAGGTCGAGCCTGAAGCTGCGCCGGTTCCGAGCTATATATGCGGAGCGACCTTGAGCCGGAGATGGACGTTTGAGGGACCGAGGGATAGATTCGCGAAATTTGGGAGCTGGTTTCGTATAGGTGAGAGGTTGGTGGAGAATAAATTAGGATGCGGGGATAGGAGAGCGGTTGGGGATTTGGTTGAGGATGCTTCAGGTTTGGACAGTGTTTAAGGGAGCGCGATATTGTTTTTTCTTGTTGTGTGAGTTTGAATATTTGAATATTTAAAAGTTATTTTTAATCGAGCTATTATTGTTTAGCATATTATTAGGATTTATTTTTGAGGTGTCTATAAGAGTCAGTTCAAGAATTGATTTTGACTTGGCAGTAAATCATTAGGTTAATTCAATAAGAGCATTATTTCAGCTACGTTACTTCCTTTCAGTATTGACAAACTCGAGAGTACAGTTTGTAACTTCGAATTATACCCGTCAATAAACTGTCGGCGCGCCCGTCACATTCGTTCCTTTTTCGTCCTCCTTTACACAATTTATTAATAGTTCATTTTGCTGTTACCGCACATCAATACACCTACAACAAAACCCAGCCAAAAATCCAACGACAACTCCAACAGTCGAACAATGAAACCCAAGTCGATCATTAACATGAAAATAAACACTCCTAATGACCGAAGATCGGCCGAGCTTGGGGGGTGGCAACGAGCGAGCGCCTTACATACACACAGACAGCCACACAAAGCAGGAAGAGGCAAAACACTCTCGGTGCTAACTCAACCTTTGGGATTTGCGTCGGCACTCGGCGAAGCGCCTCGAAGAGGGTAAAAGCGTAAGGAGGGGGAGAGAAGCGGGAAGGTCGCACTCGCGCTTATATACAGCCCTGTGCGCTCTCTCGCTCTGCCTCGTGGCGCAGTCGAGGAATACGTAAGCAGCTGGGAGCTCGCGGCACGTCCGAGCTTTCCTGTCTCTCTCGCTTGCTCTCTGCTTTTCGCGTTTAGTTTACGCTGAACGCGATAATGGATCCTCGAGGATTTTGACTTTTCAGAGAGAGGTGATAATCTGCGGGTTAAGCTTGCTGATTGTCGTGTTGGCGTGCTGTTGTGAATGATGGATTTGGTGGGAGGATTTTGGTGTTTGAGTAATGGGATTTTTGTACGAGTACATTGCTGTCTGAGTGTTTGTGGGTAAAATTCATTAGAAATGAATATGAAAATGGTTTAAAGAGGTCAGAGAACTGCGATAAGAAATTTAAAGCAAATTAGATCTAATTATTCTAATTCTGTTTCGTCTTTATTTAGCTTTGATTAGGACCTAATTGACTAATAATCAGCCAAATTAGTTAGCTCCAAATTGAACACATTTAATTACTCTACCTAATTTGTCTATTTAAAATAAAATATCTTAAATATATAAATCATAACATTAGAAATAAAGAATCGTTAAAAAAAAAATACTTATACCACTACAACCACCCAGTAATTTTTCCGCAAAGCCAAATACAATAAAGCCATCTCGCTACTTTCACACACGGCGATCAGCAGCCCCCAATAAAACAGCAGCAAACACACCCTCACCCAGAATCGCAGAAAAAGTCGGGTAACTAGTATACAGACTCGGCGCAGCTCTCCAGCCAGTTTTCATATTGTCCACAAATCGCCCAGCTCTCCGCGGCACCAGCAGCAGGCCAAACTGCTCCGCCGGCGCTGCTACATGCGAGGGCTATTGCCGATCGCTTTCGGCGTGTGTGGATCCATTCGAGCGCGAAACTCTCTCCGAGAACCGCACACTCGCTTTAAGCCACACACACGCACATATACATACACACGTGCGCGCAGCGGCAGAGAAGCGAGAGAGCGAGGGTCAGGCGGCAGCGGGTAACGTCGGGGGGCTGCCGAGCGCCGTAAAAACGTCAATTAAAGTGTTTTATTTGATCCTTCGTTAAAACGTTGAAATGGAATTTTGATTTATGACGGAGAAGCCGAGCGAACCTTCGAACGGATCTCCCTCTCTCTCGGTTTCTCTCTGCGAGTGTGTGTGTACGTGTGTGCGCGAGCGCTCGCGTAAATAAAATAAATAGGAGGCTATAATTAGCGGGCCGAGCGCGCACACGCGGGCTTTTATATATGCGGGCCTAAGCGCGTAAGGAGGTTGCGTATATACGTGTCTGTATGGTCGCTGAAGAAGTGAGGGAGAGGGAACGTTTTTTTTTCGTGAATTACGATGAGAGAGACGGGGAATGACCAAGAGAGAGACGGGCACTTGTTTGGGAGCGCGAGGGAAAGAGCGCGGCGATGATTGAATTGAGTCGTTGCCGGTGTTGATGCGCGGGATTTTCGAGAGGTTTTCTTTTTGAAGTCTTTTTTTTGTTGAGGCTCGGTCGACGCGGAGATTAAGCCTTTGAGGTATATATCGCGCATGTACGGGTATATGAGCTTGCGCGTAAATTTTGTCGCTGGCTTTGATTGTTTGCTCTTCCTTTTTTCGCGCGTGTTCGAATTTTGGTGGTGTAAATTATGGTTTTTCTTTGCTGGTGCTTATTTAGTGTGCGAAAGATCTTTATTAAAACTGGTAGGTTGTGGGGGAAAAAGTTAACAAAATTTCAAGTTAATCTTATGTTGACGTTATACTTAATTAAATTTTATAATTGCCATAAAATACCAAATGGAAATTTCTTTTTAATATAACAAATGGAATCTCATCTAGTTAGACCAAGCTATAATTATTGATACAATTTTGGCAACCAATTAGGCCCCAGGAAAAACCTACTTAGATCATAAATATAATAATACATTAAAATATATTAAAATATTAAAAATTATATAACTATTTACACTATTGTTAACATTTTTTACGATACTAAATAATATAAGATGAAAAAAAATTTTAATAAACCAATCAATCAGATAACACCACCGATCTCCTATCCAATTCTTCACAAAAAAAGGTCCATGTCAACATCGCCCGCCTCACGCCTATGCCACTCTAAACTCACATTTACCACTACTTCTCAAGCTGCTCCTACAGTAAACACGGCGCTGCAGCAGCGCGTAAAATCTATTTATGCTCCCCCCGCGCGCGCACAGCCTTAACAAATGAATCCCGCTTTTAATAAGCTCATTAATGCCGAACTTACACGAGTCTGCCCCCGAGAAGTGCATTAGGTATCGACGCGCGGCTGCCTACTCGCTCGTATATATCGGCTATATTTAAATTTAAAGCGTTCGCCAATAATTTTTTTTTTTTCGTTTCTCGCCGAGCAGCGTACAGGAAGCGATAGAAGCGCGCGAGGTATGGGAGCATGTAAAACCGCGGCGATCTTGGACAAGTCGAGCGCGCGTATGGGAAGCGGCGAGCTTAACGACTTTAATGTGCTTATGTATACGTTAGGAGAGCGGCTTTTGATTTTTTTTTTAGAGTTTGATGCGCAGTCTTGTAGATGTTTGTGGACTTTTTGGGTTTGAAGGGATATTAATGTATTTGAAATATTAAGTAGTTGATACGGCTTGTCACTTCTTGTGTTTCTTTTTTACTGTTTATTTAGTCATTGAATTTAGTAAATGTATAATATTAGTATTTATTATTTTTATATATCGTTTCAAATGTGAGTGTTTAATTTAATTTGTAATTTGTTATCTGTTTCAGGTGAGTCATAGAATTATCACAGACTTCTGTTGTTAGATCTTATCTTTCACGTAAGTTTAAACAACTGCTTTCGTTAGCGTTCCGTTAAAAAACTATCACACTTCGCACTACTTAATTAACACTTAACAATATAAAAATATCGAATTCGACTTTTAGTATAACAAATCCTTACTATAAATCAACCCATAACATCCCCTAAGTACAAAACATCATCCCAACACACATCGACACTCACCTCCACTCACGCAAGCCCTCAACCTGCGAACCAAACCAAAAAGCTCACTCCTTCCCCAGCCCAGCCACTCACCTTCCTACATCCACTCGTCATCCGCATACACAGACCCCAGAGCAGTCAAAAGGCACACATCAGCCTCAGAAGCACATACTATAACCCCCATCAGACTGGCACAACATACACCAAGTCACTCGTTGCAAAGGAGCTCGCGAGCTATGGCCCCCGCGGGCCAGCCCCGGTGATAGATGAACGCACAATGGCAAGGAACACGCGCGTGTCTCGAGACTCTCCTCTCTCTCTCTCTCTGCGTGTAGGTGGATGAGGATGAATGACTCCTCGTCAAATGGCGGGGACCGCCCGTAGCTTCGCACGCGTCCGGTGCATTAAGGCAGGAGCCTCGTTCGCTTGATATTGATGACCACGAGGCAAGCCGCTGCCGCTGCTGCTTTGCCTACCGGACAGCGCCGTGTCGAAAGTCGTTTAGCTACTTGCTCAAGCGTAAGTACCTACTGGGATTCGCCGAGGTGGTCACCGGGGGGTGGGGGGTGATATGACGCTGAGGAATGGCTTGCTGCTATGATGTATTGGGATGTCTTTGAGGTGATAGCGGGAGATGTGGATAAATGAAATTGTGGATTTTTGGAGAGCTGGGATTTGAGTTGCTTTTATAGAGGTGGTTTTGAATTTTAATGGTTAAATATGTGCTGGCGGTGATTTGTAATTTAAAGTGAGGTGAATTACAAGTTTGCTGAATTATGCAAAGTTCAAAGTGCTTTATGCAATTTAGCGCTAAACGTCAAGTATTTCTACGAATTCGAATTCAGGTTACAATGTAATTATTAAATATTTATTCGCTTGGCGATAATGTGAAACTTCATCGCTTTTCAAAGTTCGACAAATTATTCATAGATATGTTTATATGTTGAATGTTTCTGAAAAATGGTTGAAAGGAAGCAATTATGATTCCCGACATCTGGAACTTTCAAAAACCACGACAGCGGAAACGATTTTACACGAGCTAATTATTAGTTAATCTTAATTAAATCAATCGATCATTATCGATCAACACATAAACTGGAAGCCTTTAACGCTATCGTTAAATCCTAATCAAGCGACTCGTAAGTAGACGAGGCGAGCTTTCACTCGGGTCGCCTTGAAACTCGCGGCACCCGCGATATTTTCTCACATCGAAAAACGTCGAGTACGGCTATATTGGCATATGTAATAAGCCTGGAGTTATTACTCCGAGCTTGATATTTTTTTTTTCCAATAATTTCCACCTTTCATAAAAAGTATTTATAGCGCCGTTACAGTGCCGCGCGGCGGTATCGCTATCAGGAAAATATTTAGAGAATCGACGTTTTATTGTTAGCCGTAAATCATTTCTATAAATTGCCTAGGAAAATAGAAAGTTAATGGATTCGTTTGTTTAGGTTATCACTTGCCGTGAAATTGCAATAAATTAATGTCGTCTGTAACTAAGTTTTCTCAATATCCATGATATTCAACCTACGTATATGTATATCTTTCAAAATATACATTCAAAAATCAAACGAAAAACAAAAAAACTAAATACTTAGGCCCTCGAGAAAGCCACTCACACCCCAATAACCCAACCCTTAATTTCAATTATCTCCAATGGATCAAAGGCAATCCAGCTGCCTCGGGCGCATCTCGGCGTGGCCCCGTTAATTTTCGCAGCCCAGCCCCGTCAATTTCAATGCAGCCTCGCGCGCGAGCGAGGAGGCAGCCGCTCGGCGGTCATCCGCGCAACGGCTTACGTCCTCCTCCCAAGTCAGCAGCGCGCGCGCGCGCGCGGCGCTAGGACAATGCGCATAAGCACAATGCAGGGGGAGAGGTGAGGCCCTCCCGGCGATGACCTGCCAACGTTTCGCGCATTAGCCCGACAGATAGCTCTGCTTAATCGGGCCCCATAAATTACCAAATTAATATCCCCGCTCGCGCTAGCTGCGCTGCCGGCCGGCCGCTGGGCCATCCGTCAAGTGTCAGGAGGCACCCACGCTCTTACTCTCTCCCTCTCTCTTGCTCTGTGTGCGCGTGTGCTATACATGTATATATGTATATGGAGAGCCGCTATAACCAGCCGCGTCACCTTCGCTCCTTCATGACGAGTTGACGGATGGAAAGGGGCCGAGTGTCTTGCGGCTTTAAGGGGGAGCAAGTCGCCGCAGGTGGCGCCACTGCGCTGCCTATACCTGCCCGCTAGTCGTCTTCGTCTATTTTGGCTTGTGGTAAGGAGGAAGGATTGACAGGCGCTGGCTGCTGCCGGCGACGCTGAGCTGCATTTATCATTGGTGAGAGCGCCGCTGGAGGAAAGGCTAATTTGTCAGTGTTTAGCTGCTGGTTGAGGAGCGAGAGGAGCGTCAACAGGTGCTGCTGCTGCTGCTGACCGCTGGGATGTGGATTTATTTTTGTTTGACTTTCCCAAAGACGGATTAGGCTATTGTTTTAAGGTAATTTTGCTTATTCAGCGGGTTAGACCTGTGAGTGACTGATCTCTTATGAAATTAGGAATGTATTTCTGGTATACCGTTGATTGCTTTGTAATTGATTGGTCAAAAATTCACTTCAGTTCTATACGTGATAAAGTGGTTATTTAAAAGGATCACCTATTAATATACAATAACGAAGGTTATTTCATAATCAAATTCTTTAAAGGACTATTCAACAAATTTAGAACACCCTTAAACTTGAGAACAATCACACAACCACCAATCGAAGTCGCGAAAACCGCGCAATTTCCTTAACACGCCCCGCATTATCCAGCGATGATTCATTATCCACAAGTGAGCGCGCGATGACAAATTCACGACCACCCAGAAGCCCCATTATACCCCGGACCTAAGTACGCTCGACTCGAATTCGAAGTGTCGCGCCACCGTTGGCACACTCGTTTCTTACTTTCGCACCCACGCGTCTGCATGCGAGATGTGGAGCCGAGGTGAGAAAGAAAGCCGTGTACTCGGCGACAGTGGACAGCGGCTCGGTGAGATGTATTCGTGGCAGATGGGGGGAGAAATAATTAATGTCCGTTATCGAGTTTTGCGATTGTTTTGAATAATGCAGGCTTGACCGAGTGGTGCGATTGTATTGCCGAGCTTTGATAATTGAATTATGATATCAGTTTTTGTTGTAATGGGATAAATTGCGATAGTGTTGGGAGTGTTTGATTGGTTGTGGATGCGGGGTTGGGTATTTTTAGATTTGGGAGTGGAGTGTTTAAATTTTCAAAGCATGTAAGAGAATAGATTTTGATGTAAATCTGGTTAATTGATACATAGTAGTCAGAAGTGAGAATAATGAAATTACCGTGTATAGAAAACTTGTCAAATATTTATGCTGTTAAAGTACTTTTTATATATCAGAAAATTTTGAAATGCTATTTTCATGTTGATACAATGACACGGCTATTTTATAGTTCACTACTTTTAATATGAAGAAAAGGCGCATTTATGTTTGCTACTCTCTTAATTTGATAAAATGAAAATTTTTGAAAGAATTAAGTGTTTTGTGTGTCAAAGCATTTGTCACTTATGAAAAAGAGAAAATTCTATAATTTAATGTGGCTTACCACGGAATTGAAAGTGCAGAATTTAATAACTAATAATTTATAGATAAATTAATGTTCTTTCTTAATATTACTTTCTTAACCAATTAATCTTTTACGTCGTGAATATTAATCTTTTGAGAATTTATTACCAGAATCAAAATTGAGTGATGTGTGATTAGTAAGTGTCTGTAAATTTGGCGAATAATATTATTTGTGTTTAAAAATGTTTATATTATAATTATAGTCTACAATTAAATATAATTACCTTTTAGAATTTTCTGTTCTAAGACATATATTCTATTACAGGCGATACTTATCATGTTATAAATTTTTTTTGTAAAATCTTATTCTCAGCTATTATTCAGTGCCAACCGAACCCTCAAAGCTCTCCAACCTTTCAGTAAAGAATATCAAACCCACCCCTAAAATCCAACACAAAAAACCAAAACCAACCTCAATACCAAAAACATCAACTGCCGCGACCATAGCACACACAGCGCGCTTATACAGCACGTAAGAAGCCGTGGTGTAGGTGGGAGGTGCAGCAGACCGAGGGGGGAAGGGGGTGGAAAGAGAGAGTGGGAGGCATATAGTACCGCGCGCGGAGAGCAAGAGCCGCTTACGAATTACGCGACAAGCATCCTACTGCACGGCAAAACCGGCTCGCATGCTGCCACCGCTGCTGCCGCTGCTGACTCTCTATGCGACACGGCTGCCAATTAGCGAGCTGACATCGAGCTGACTGACCACCGCGCGCTGGTCCCGCAACCTTTCGCGTGTCTCTCTCTTTCTCTTCTTGCCTTCGTCTTCTTATATACTCTCGTGAGTTGGACGTACAGGGCGTTTCGTCAAGCAAGCTCTTGTTTATTTCGTACGAGCTGGGATGGGCGGATGTTGGCGTAAGGATGTGTGGTTGGCCTTTTGTTGTACGATTGTTGTCTGGTGACTTTTTTTTATTTTGTGGTAATGATAAAATCATAAAATCGCTAAATTAAAACTAATTTATAGATCGTGTATGTCTGTTACTTTTAATGCGAATCAAAAAATTTAGCGTGCGTATATATCATTCTTAAACCAAACGCACCTTCTCCCATCTCGGCATTCATTCAAACGGTCTCTTTTTCTCCTCATTACACCGAAACGCGAGTCTCTTGGCTTGACTATTTCGTGCGTGTCTCGCGAGTACCGGAGGCAGTTAAGGTATATTTAAGTTTTGAGGCGTCCCTTCATTTGAAAATGCACGCTCCTCTTCTTTCCTTCTCTTTCTTTTATCCTTAGCTTCTCTATATGGGATTTTAATTGTTTTCCGCTTGTTGCTGCCCTTTTTACCCGGCTAATTAAGCGTGATTGCCTCTGCGCTTTGACGTTGAGCTTGTGTATGTATACGTGTACACGGAGATGCGAGAATGAATTACTCGGCAAAAATTTTAATTGAAAGTGTATTTACTTTTTATAGGAATGAATAATCTCAGTAATGTTTATAAGAGTATTTTTGATTAGATTTTACTCTGTATAACTTACAGATAATAAATTTTTAAAAATAAATTTTAATTTTGATTCATTAGGTTTTTTCTATTACTGAATTTCTTGAATTTTTGTTATGTAATACACTTTAAATCTATTTGATTTATAATCATGGATATTTTGTAGAAATCTATTCTACAAATTTAGAACTCGGTAAATTTATAGCCTTTCAATCAAGAAACTTGATATAATTGTGACGTAATCAGCAAGAGTAAAGCATTAATTTTACTTTTCATTTCAAGAATAAACATATTTCAAATTAATGAAGTCTTAAAATATTAATACACCCGATGAACTTTTTGAATAATTAAAACCGAGTGTAATATATAATAATGCGAAAAACATTAAGAACATTCATTACATTTTATTAATTCAGAACCCCTCGCAGTCAATAACAACACATCAAAACACCACATAATAACCCAAATCACCAAACAATAATAAAAAGAAGTCTACGCAATCAACGTGTAAAAATTTATTCCAACCAGTGTCACGCAACGCGGCGGACAAAAGCGCGAGAAATCGAGAAATCGCGTTAACGAAGATGAGGTTAAACGGCCGGCGCTTCAATGCCGAGCTCGGCAGCGAAAAACGTAGAAGGACTGCAATAAAAACGCATCCGCCAACGAAACACACACATGCACACACATACTCGGAAAAGTCCATTAAAGAGCCAGCGCGTCGGACTGATGTTTAATTAAATATTGAGCCGATCATAAATCGATATACTCGAGCGCGTACGCGTTTAAATACGCGCAGAGCGCGGCTAATACGCGCGTTAACGGAACGTCGCGCTCTATGAATATTGATGTCCTTCTGCCCCCCTCCCCTCGTTTTTTTTCTCTACGGTCTCTCGGTTTTTGCGCTCGCGCTCTCCACACACGGCCAATAATAATAATTGGTTTAGCGCTCGCGAGTCTCTTACGTGATTGAGGCAAACTTGTCAGGAGATAGCGAGTACATCATGTTCGTATCCCACACGTACAACGCGATCGTAATTTATGGGCCTCGGCGAGCTCGCGTAACTGCAAGAGCGAGCGAGATAGGGCTGGGATATACGTATATAGATATACGTGTGATCTCTCTCTCTCTCTTTGGCTGTCTATAATTAACTTTATATATTCGAGAGCTCGGCAGAGTGTAGGCTAATCCGCGTGCTTCGTGATGAGAGTCATGGGGAGTGCTGTGTGAGTGTGTGTGTATATATATGTGTAAAATTTTATCGCTCATTAACGCGAGGCTGGGGACGACGACTTTTTTTCCGAGCTCAGTCGGACAAAGCTTCGAGAGAGCGATTTTATAGATGGCTACTGGTCGATATAGGAGTTTTTTTATTGCTCGATGACGAGACGAGAGCGGCTCTGTTAATATGCGCTGTATTAGTTCTCGAGCGCTTCTTTTTACGCGCGCGCTAATCGAAAATTGATGAATGGTTCGCTGCCGCGTGGCCACGCGATGCGTGGCTTTTCTCGAATTCCGTTTTTAATGAGCATTCATCAATAATTGTTAAGCCCCGCGAACTGATCAATGATTGATTCGGCCCTGTCAATCGTAACTCATCGCCGCTGCGTATGGAAATTCGGGCGTATCGTCGAATTACGATCGTATATAGCTTTTTCGAGAATATTAAATTTCGATTTTGAATTATGGCTAATGTATCGCGGACGATGAATTATTCATTGGATATGGGGATTCTGGATTCTAATAAAAATTTGGATTTCGTTGAAAGGTTTTCAAGTACGCGTTTTATTAGGTTTTATTACTTTTCTAATTTCTATGAATCTAGGATTAAAGTTAATGAAAGTCTGCATTGGTGTTAAATTGTTGAAGTAAAGATATTTAATATTTAGTATTATTAATTGTGTGCGAAAAAAATTTTTTTGAAAATTTTCAATAGATTTATCAAGTATGTTGACAAATTATAAAAATCCAAAAAAAATTGCCGTTACCAAATGCGTTACCAAGTCTAATAGTACAATAATTTTTCCAAAAAAATTTTCTTTCTGTTATTCACCAAGCACCGAAACGCATCAACAGCTCCATAACAAAACTAAACACTGCCCGAAATCCCCAACTCCAAACCCAGGCTCAAACGCGAACGTCAACGCAGTCCGCGTTATTACCTCTCCTTAATTCGCTTCCAAGTGCCTCGGCCATCGAAATCGTCGATTATTTCATTTACCCGCTCCGGACGCGTAGATCCGTGTACACTCCCAGAGAGCGAAAAGCAGCGGGAGCGCCGGTAATTATTACGAACGTCCCGCTGCATTATCCCCGCGTCGTGCATCCTCAAAAAAAGAAGAAAAAAAAACCCGCGCGCCAATAAAACCGAACGATCCATTCCTATATCTGCCCCCGCTCTTTTCAGCCCTCTGCGCTCTCGCAATCGACGTACGAAATCCCTGGCACGACTAAGAGACTGCAGAAAAAGCGGGGGAGGACAGAGCGAGCAGGTTGCACGAAAAATAATAACAAAAGGAAGGCGCGCGTGAGCAACGGAGAAAGAGAAAGAAAAATGAGAGAGAGAGAGAGAGGGGGGGGGGGGGAAGCGCGTCACGTTGCATTACGGAATGATATTCGCTAATTGAGCTCGCAGATAAAAACGACGGCTAATAACCGTTGCCGCGCGGCCGGAAGTCCCAGGAGGACGGATAATCATACGTTGTACAGCTCTCCTCTCGTTCTCTCTCTCACTCTAGCCTTCCTCGTCGTTGCTCCAGCAACGAGCACCTCGTTTTCTATCTTGCTCCCTTACAGAGCAGTTCAGTGTCTCTGTGTCCGCGTGTATACACCCGCGCGCTCGCTCCGGCCTGTCCTCTAACTATCCATTGCTTTATCAGTCTGTACGTCCGCGGTGCGCGGGCTTCTTCTGCTCCTTCTCTTATTCGTCCTTTTTTCTTCCTCTGTCTCTGTTTTTCTCGCTGTAGTGAGGCCGGTGTTGCTGCTTTTTTTTTGGGCCGGGGAGAGAGAGAGAGAAAGACTTTCCCATTTATTTCTGGCCCCCTGATGGAAGCTTGAAAAAATTCTCCGCCCTTGTGTATTTCGCTCGGCTGCTGTATAAGGCTGACCATTATTTGACGTTTACCTTTATTAACTCGTTTGGAGATAAGATTTTTCCCGCCGCGGGAGGAAAAAAAGGAGAGAAGGACGCGGAGGGAGCGAGGGAGGGGAATGGAATGGAATTTAAATTCATCGCTGCGTATCGCAGGAAATATTCGGATTTCAAAGTTTCTGACGCGAGCGCGCTCGCGCTTTAAAAGTGTGATTTATCGCGCTTTTTCCCGGGGCTTTTAATAATTTTAATGGATTTTGATTGACTCTGTTTTGTACGGCTAATTTACGTCTTCATTTACATAATTCGATTAAATTAATTGAACATTGAAGTATTTATATGTGATTTCCTTATTTGCGGGAAAAATTTATTTCATACATCACGAGTTAAACTCGAGTGCCGTACTGTTAATGTCAGGAAAGTTAAATGAATCTATTATAATTACGTACGCGCAAGCATCTATGTGATGATGCAACCCAACTTTAAATGAAATATATTTAAATTATATTAATAAAACAAAATAAATTGAAGATTACTTTAAGAATATTAATAAAATGAGCATGTGAAAAGTTTCTACTCTCAGTTATTACCCTTGCACATAAAATCATCAACATGTAAAACACGTCTTATGACTAATACCTAATTTTCATAGAAAATTTATTTAAACTTTACCATAAATAACTTAGCGCAACATTTAACGATTTAATTTAGCAAAGCACTTAATAGGTCTAATCCACCGTAATTTTATTATTTAATCGTGTGAAAAGCATCGATTAAACGTTTAATTCCCCGCGCACGCAAATCCTCCTTAAAATTATGCCATCATCAACCTCCCTTCAACCAACTCAGCTAAAACACACTCGAATCATCAAAAGCACAAAACTTATTCCACCCGAACAATAACCTTCACCCAAAGCGCACACAGAATCAACTATACACCAGCACATCCGCTGGAAGCGCTCCTTCAATGAAAATAAGCTAGGTTGACGGACGAACTCGCTGCTCGCGCCTGACGCGCAATAAAAGTGAAAAATAAGGAAGCCAAGCTCGGGGCCCTGATGGAGACGTCGTCGCCTCGGACGTTTGATCGACACAATTTCTTTCCCCCCATCCACGCAGACGTTCCCCTCGACTCCCCTACTTTGCCCCCACGTGCGCCGCTCCTTCGTTGCATATCAAAGAGCTTTGAACTTTCCAGCGAGCTTTCTCTGTCTGTCTCGAGCTGCGCTGTGTCCATGTAGATGTGAGTACTCGGTGCTTCTTTGTTGGGTTATCGTGATGTGTTTTCCGATTGTTTTTAATTTTGTTTCAGTATATTGTACCTTATTGTCATACGTTTTTTTGTTATGGATACATGCTAAAACGAACCTATACACACTGTAATTAATCCAAACCCGATCCTTAACTAAAAAATTAATTGCCTCGAGCTCCGAAGCCAAGCATCTCAAAATAACATGCATTTGCTTCGCTCTTCATCTCCATCCAATAAATCGTAAACTTCACTCGAATCTCCTTTACGCTCAGCTCAAGACGAACTACACAACTGGACTCTGTGCGTCGCTCGCGGCTACCGAACCTCTTTGAGCTCCTTTGCGTTTTTGAGCGGCGCGCGAAACTCTATATAATATCGGCCTCGTTCCTGCGCTGCTCTCTGGCAAGGCCGCCGCTTGTCACGTCCGCGACTATATTTCAATCGTTCGATGCGTGACGCGACGATTAGTCGCACTTAAAGCCTCCTCGCTCTTCTTTTTCTCAATCCTGCGAATGCCAGGGCGCGTCCGTCTCTGTCGTTGCTTCGCGCGCGAGTTATTAATGCGCGGCTAGCTGTCGCGTCTTCTTCTTCTTCGTCTCGTTGGGATTTTTGCGAGAGGCACGCGAAAATTATGGGTAGGAGGGGATCGGCTTAATTATTCATTGGATTATGTGTGGATGTGCGAGTGTGGGGATTTGGATGGGTGAGAAAGTGGTGATATGGATTTTAGGGAGAGTAGTGTGATTGGTGTTTGTGGGTTTGGTTGAACGGGGATTGTTTTTGATTTTTTAGTGGTGGGACGGTGTATTTGAGGTGTTTGATGTGGTAGAGATGGTTCTGAATAAATATAAGAGGTTTTTGATAAGAATTTATTATGGCTTGTTTATTTGTGAATTTAAATATACTTTTTTTTTATATTGTTTCAGGTAAGTACTCACGAGCATTGGCGTCATTCAATTGTATTTTCCAAATCGTTCGTAAGTATTTAAAAAAAGTAAAATTCATCAAAAATTAAAAAATCAAATCCCAATTAAGCACCTCACTTCTACAAAAACCACCGATCGCGAACATAAAATTCATAAAAATCCATCACCCCACAGTAAAGCACTAAGAAACAAACAGAAATCGCCGAACTTGAGACCGCGCTGCTTTATTGGAAATCACTAAAAGGATCGTTCATTATGACTCAGCCGGTATACACGCATGAATAAAGATACGCAGCTCAGCTCTCGCGTATCGCCCGCAGGTAAAAGCGAATCTGAGCTTTAGCCGGCGCTCGCGTGCTGCTGCTGCAGTTTGGCGATATTCGGCCGCGTCATCTTAAAAGCATTCCCATTTTTTAATTGCCGCAGAAAAGCAGATTTATTGAACGATCAGCGCCGAGTTCGTGAAACGTCATTAACCATTCGACGTGTATACAATTATAACTGGCCGGCCGATGAGAAGGAATAAAAAAAAACGAAAGCGGACAAATGCCGGGATCGTAAACACGTCGTTTCCCTGCCGAGAACCAGTCGAATATACATAAAAATTCTGCCGACATTATTGCACTTCGGGAAGGTATATACATAGGAGAGCGCGCGTTTTTCAGCTGGCAAAAAAGTCAAAATATCGCTCTCCTCGACAGGACAAAAAGCCAGGGCTGATGGACGTTCTGCGATCACATTAAAAACAAGCCTCGGGAATATCGATATAAATCGTCGCATCGGAATAACAGAGGAACACGACGTAAAGTCGCGCGCTTAAATCAGCCGAAATTACGTCAGCTGCCGTCGGAAATTCTCGGACGATTCCGTTGCTGCAAAAGCGAGGGAGAGAGCCTTGAGAGATCGGGGCTCCGAAATCCTTCAAAGAGAGGCTCGCTCACGTCACGACGCAGAAATCAGGAATGCCCGATAATCATCGATAAATCAATCGGCGTGGGGCTCTCCTCCACACACACATACGCACGTCTATCGAGTCCTGAAAAGGCCAGGCTCATCCATGTATGTGTATGGGCGAGCGAGCCTTTATGGCGGACGTAACTCGCCTGATTTCACCAGAGATTATCTCGTTATTTATTGGAAAGCCCAACGCGCGAAGGTATATATACATCGAATCCTGCTGCCGCGTGCCCGAAAAACTCCGCTCTGCGTCTTTCTCGTAAGGTAACTCAAGAGTCAAGCCTACGTGTGTCCTGCCTGATATACTTCCTTTTTTCCTCTTTCTCTCGTCCTTCGCGCTTTCGTCTTGTTAATGGGACGCAGACGCGTAATTATCATTCGGACGTTATTATTGTTTATACGATGACGGGCTTATCGGCCGGCGCGCGAGTCTCTCTTTGTGCTTGGCTACATGCTCGTTTCAATTTTCCATAAATAACGCTCTTTTTGTTGCCACCGCGGGCACAAGCTCACGGAATTCATTTCGGGCTCGTAAATTTGCGTTTCGCGCGCTGATCGAATTATTTATGATCATCATCAGCGGCCGAGCGCGTCGCGATACTGGCTTCTCAATCCGCGACCGAGCGAGCGCTATAACCGTTGCCGTTTTTTTTCTATATTTACTGCTGCGCCCGCGCTTTATGATTTTTCACGTCGCTCGCGAGTCTGTCCGTCTGTCTGCTTTAGGATTTATCGAGCGGACGGAGATTTGGGGGATATAAATGTTGATTTGGTTGAGGAAGCTGGGCGGAGGGAGTGGCTGGGGTCAGTGAAAATCTTTTGATGGTTTCGAAGATTTGGATTGAGTTTTATTCGTTGCTTAACTTTGATGTGTTGTGTATGTGGGTTTAATGTATCTTCAATCGTGTTACTAAAACTTATGAATGATTGGCTGATCATTCACGGTATATAAATAAAATATCTAGTTGATTTGACAATTTATTCCATAATTTATTAAGATTGTTGGTTTCTATACAAAGAATTGAAAAAGAAGTAAAAATATACATTATTTCCAAACCAACGAAACGAACCAAAATAAATCCTCACAAAAAAATTCCGCGCCAGCAAAAACCTGAAAACCAATCCCATAAACCCCAGCGCCCATAAAAACAATTACACACCCAACAACCACAAAGCCCCACATCTCACGATCCTTACAATCACCCAGACTCATCCAACGCAGCATACCATTACCAGCAAGATCGACATTTTCGGGCTATTTCCGTCGCCTCGCTCGCGCGATTCTCGCGTAAAGAAAGTTTCCTGGCGACAGGATCGACAAGAGCCGATCGCTACGTGCCCACGCTTGCCGCGCATAATGGCCGAGTCTCCGGCTCTCTGTATATCCAGCTCGTCGAGGCGAAAGATTGATTGCGCGCTCGACGAAAGGTTAATTCGAGCCGCGCGCAGGTACTTAAACACACGTTACCGCGAGTCCGGTGTATTACTCTCGCTTTTTGCTGGGTTAATTCCGGAGTTGTTTTTCGTATTTTTGCACGGCTGTGCGAACGTTTTAATTATTTTCGCGGAACGAGGTTTGAGTGTGTATTGAAATTTTCAGCTGCGGAATTGATGGGTTTGACATACATTTGGAATGTCTGCGTGTATTTAAATCAGAATTTATCTGTCTGTTTATTGGTGCGCGCGTTTAATAGGTCGGTTAATCGATCGAGAGGCGATGAATCGACTTTCAAAGGATTTTTCGGGATTTGAAATGTATTGAGGCGAGAGCATCGCGGAGATCCCACACATCATTCTTATCTTGATTTTCAAGTTTATTGAAATTAATGAAGTATTGTTGCGGCGCGTTAGGCACATTATAATTAGCCATTGACGCGCGAATAAAATATTTTTCGGCGCGCATTAAAAATTCTAATATCCTTTTCGAAAGTAATAAAATCTACATAAAGCGCGAATAGGCCGGCCCATTGTTGTTGCCGATAAATCTGATGACACTTGCAAAACTTTATAATATGTTCGGTCTTATGTGGAGGATTCCCTGGAACACGAATAGAATATATACAACGTTGATCGGACGATTCGAAGACAAAGGACCATTTTATTCTATAGACAACATCTTTAATGTATGCTCATTTATAAAACATTTTGCTGTGCTAAGCTAGACAGTTATACTACAATATTATAAGAGTTATTTAACAAAATAAAATGCTACTCCAAATAGAAAATTTTCTTTGATAAAAGATGAAAGCGCAGTTTGAAAATGTAAAAACGAGTCCCTTTATATCAAACTAAAAAATCAATTACCCCAACATCACACACTGTATTTACTCGCAAAAAAGCAAAAACGATCAAGAGTCCCTATATACAGAAGCAACCTCGAATTACAAATAATCCCAAGTCAAATATACGCCTATTCCTGTTGACAAGGCTGCGCGTGCGACGTGTCGCGTTCGGGACGGGACACTTTGACGCCCGACATTCTTATATAGAGCGATCGACGCGTTATATAAACGCGGCCCGGAGAGGGAAAAAGCGGAAGCGCGCTTGATGCCAATCATCCGCTGCTGCTCGCCTTTTCCTTGCTTCCTCGCGCATTACCAGTGTGTACGACGAGCCTGATGGGTAATGATAATCGACGCGTTGACACGCTGAAATTCACGTTCTGCGAGTTTGAAGTAGCTTTGTTTCTTTTTCTTTTTGTAGTTTTTTTATGTTCATTTGCTGGAAGGGTTACTTTTGTAGATGAGTTTATGTCGATCAAGGAGAATATGAAAATATTCTTTAATTACTGTAGACGATGCTACCGCTATAGTTCTTTTTTTTTTAAATTAGCATTATAATTTACTATTATAAACTTATTTCTTACTATTATAATTTTGATTAAAACTATATTCACCATCGATTTATTAATCAGAGTTACTTACTCATTATTAGTCTAGATGTCTTTCCATAACATCTTCAATTTTTATATAGTGCAGATTTAAGTTTTTTTAAAGTTATGAAAATTTAAGTTCATTTCAAGAGCAATAATTAGGCAAGAGCCATCATAATTAAGTAACTTATAAAATATCTGTACAATTGAAATCCAATAATAAGCGAACAAAATTACACTGACCAAGGATGTAACAGCTCACACACGTTGACCAGCGCAGCGAACCAGGCCATAAATCTCGTAAAAATCAATACGCTCATCAAAACTAGCGCAAACAAACAAGTACAAAGCTTTCTCCGTGATCGGTTTCTTGGAGCAAATCTGCCTCGGAAACACGAGCTCGATCGACCGAGCCGTCACTCCTTCTCTCTCTCTCTCTCCGAGCAATTGACTTTGATCCATCCGTCACGCGTAACATCCAGTGCAATTACGGTCAATTTAATGTTCGGATTCGAATCGACCGAGCGCTCTACTATAGAGCTAGGTACGTAGCCCGCTCCATATAATACATACGTCCTATACACGTAAATACGCGTGTACATTTAACGCTGTCTGTGTGTGTATGTGTATATGCGTTTACGCTTCGATTGGCCGAGCGTGTAGAAGCCAAATTAACAGTTTCCAAGATGCAACGTCTACGTTGTGTGGATGTAATGCGCAATGGCTAGCATAGGTTGCGTGTACATGGATGCGTGAGCGTTACGTTGCGCTCTGTCAGTTTAGAGTGATAAAATCTATCTTGATTTGTATATTGAATCGAGATGAATACGGTTGAATACTAGTGTATTTTCATAGTAGGTCTTGGCAATAGCGAGATTTTTTAAGTTATGCTCTCCTGGATTTTTCTAAAGTTCGCATTTTTCGCGGGGTAGATCAAGAGAAGTACAGGATGGATTTTTCCAATGTTATAATTTAAGTAATTGATATATGTAAGCTTGGTGATCTGCTTAGCTCGCTATTAAACCCTTTGTTCTATCGGATACTTTTTTTCTAGTAGTTGAGGCTGGTGATCTCGTCCGTGTATTACTTTGATAATGAAATTTTGAAAGTAAGATAAAGTCAATCTTTGTTAACTTGTGATTCATCAAGAATGGATTATACTTAAATTGAAAAAAGAAAGAGTAAAAAACGGAAGTTTAATGACACTTAATTATTCAATAGCTGAGTGGTCTTTCGTACGGTTTGACGATCCTTCCGGCGGCGCAATCCTATCATGTGTGTGGTGCGCCATCTACCGATAACACATGAACTATTGCTTTGCTTAAAACTGTATGGAGTGTTTATTATGATAAAGCATAATCGTGTTATACGATACGCATGGATTACTGCGTATTTAATGATGCACGCGTTTAAGATAGACACAACCTTCAAAATTTACGTTCAGATCTATTGTTTTGCATTAAAGAATCTTTATCCTAGAAACATTTAATTCACAGACACAATCTCTAAATACTGATCGAGATTTTTCCGAACTAATAAAATGAACAAACACGATCAACTCGTGCATCAAAACCACAAAATAAACACAAGAAAAAAGCCTCGAAGCATCAAACCCGATCGGCACATGAAAAAACAAAACCATCATCGCTCGCCTCCCGCATCTCCCCGCGGATTAATCCTCCAGCTACACGTGCTCATTTAAGCGCGAGCGGGCCGAGCGTGCCACAACGGCCAAAAGGTGCGAGGCCCGCGCACTCACAAAACTCACTTACACACACACATGCATGGAAGTCGGACTCTCTCTCTCTCTCTCTCTCACTCTCCCTCTTGCTCGCGCGCGCGCGCGAATTCAAGTGGACGTGCGCGCGGCTCTTCGTATAATATTACATCCTATTAGGGATATGGAATAACTGCCGGATGAAACGCGACAGCGAAACGATAAACGGCAGCCGCGAGCAGTGCGCCTTTTAAGAACGTGCGTGCCACCCAGCCGTCTGCCCAGAGCGAGCACTCGACGAGTGTGTATAAGCGGGGTGGATGACCCAGCGATATCCTATATGCCGATTGAGGCTTGACTTTTCGAGCTTGGTTTGGCTTTGTTTGCGAGGAGGCTTGATTGATGCTTGGGGATCTTGGGAGCTTAATTGATGGTGGGGAGTAGTGAGCAATTTTTCTGGTTAATTATACATACCTTGCTGATTGATACGTGTTCTGTAATAAGTCTTGAAAAGTAAAAGCATCATCTGAGACATTTTTATTGAACTTATAAGTCCTTAGTTAAGCATCAAAAAACTTTTAGCCGCACGGTACATTTGGCAGCGGCGCTGACATATAGAGAAGCGATTACAAATTGAATCGAGCGTTTCCGTAAAATGGAGCGCGCCTCGCCGAGGCAGCGAAAGAGAGACAGAGAGAGAAAGTATGCCAAAGTATTTATGAACATCTGGTCAAAAATTACAGCCGTACTTTCGTCATACTTTATTTTAAAAGCAACGTTTGACTAGATTTGTAGTGATATTTATCACCGCTAGCTCTCTACTGTTGTCACATATTTTCTCGAATAAAAAGCTGCTTGCCGCGCTCCTATACACACACACACACTCGCGGCTTTCTCGAGCTGCGACAAGAATCTCCGCGGCGGCATAATTTTGCTAAACTTTAGGCCTGCGCGCAAAAGCCTTATCGGCGCGCGATCAATGATTGAAGTTCGCTCTGCCAGCGAGCGAGCGAGCGCGCGCGAATTCCTCAAAGTTAAATCAGCTCCTTTCGAAAATTAATGCGTGCGCTCTCGCGCTCGGCTATATAGCGCCGAGCAGGCGATATCGGAGCAAAGTGTATATAAGCAGGGAAAACTTCGTTTGGAGGATAAATAAATTTTATTTCGAGAGACGTCTGGTAAATCCAGCCGGCTGATAAGGGGACTTACATGCAGCGTCATGCTTGTAAGTATAAACTGCTACTGTAATAAAGTTGGCGGATATCTTCAAAATTTATCTTTTCCACGAGCTATTACGGAAAGAGAAACAGATTTTAAAATGATTTTCCTGGATGAAAAAAGAAACCTGTCGGCAGGCCATTGGCGCACGTGCATCGAGGGAAAAAAAACCTTTTGAAATCTACTTCAGTTTTCTTCGGGCGCGCGCGGCTGTCCCGCCTTCCTATCACCTTTTTTCGCATTTAAATCTATAAGATAACAAAAGCGCAGGCTACCTCCTACATCATTATACAAAATCACCGAACAGCAGAACGTGAGAAGTACTTTCCAGAAGTCGAGCGAAAAAGCCAGCGTAATAAGAGAGCGCGAAATAATCGGAAGGGCCGCGCACTCGCGCACAGCTCGACTGTAATTTCTAACATTACAAGAAGCCCACCAGCTCGCTCGCGTATATATATACACATAAGTACAACTCGAGGCGTCGAATCAATCGAGCCGCTGTCGATCGTTTAGATAATCTCGTCTCTCGCCGCGCGTTATTGCAGTAAAAAGTGCCCATATAGCCTCAGCGCTGGCGCAGAAGAAACTGCATCACGCACTTTTTGCGCGCACGCTGATTTTCCATCGCGCAATTTAAAGCGTTTTCACTTTAATGCGCGCGCGAGCGGAAAACTGGTTCCGCGCCATTAGGTAAGAGCCGGTCAACTCGCTGCTTGCGCTGTCGATCTTTTAATCGCCGGGCGTTGAGGTTTATTAATGATTTCCTAAGGTTAATGAAACTATTAGTGGCGTTAGTTTCGAATTTGATTTGGCCGGGAAGTGCTTTCGGTAGCGCTGGATATTTATGTACTTGTAGTTATGGATACTCTGATTATTATGCGCGTTAAAATTTTGCGCTTATGGGATTAATTGAATTTATATCTTAATGGTTAGGTTTTAGAAGCTTTTAGA
>JAPYZA010002265.1:0-17839 GCA_030522685.1 Eupelmus azureus | reverse complement strand
GCGTAAGGTTGCCTTTCTTTTACTTAAATGAAATTTGCCTTTTTAATTATAGCAAAATAATGTTTTTACTTTGTAATTTATTTTATAGAGATTTTGCGCGAGCTTAACCTTAGGGATAATTTTAAAACTACAGAATACGAATTATTTGCAAAATTTAATTATTAGAGACTATTAGAAGGCATATAAATATTTAACAGTTCACCAATTATTAACATTTAAGAATACTAAAACTGGCGTTTGTCCAGTAAAATAAAAGGATTGTTTATGTGCATAAGAGTAGAAGCTCTGTATTTTTAAAATATTTTTACAAAATACCGTTTCTATTTATTTGTCTAATAAAAAAATACTAAGAATCAAAAGATTTTTGTTATATTATGATACAATTAGTTTTTATTAATAATTTTTTAGTTTCTTAAAGTTAAAATAAAGTCTTAGGAGGGTAGATCTACTTTAGGAGATATGCGTTAGTGTTTGTAAAATCGACGAGTGTTGGCAACACTTATTAAAAAGTAGCTAACTTCAAAGATCGGTACGTAATAGACATTTTTATTATTAATTAAGAAATATTAAAATCACTTAATTTGTCCGTTATTAAAACGCTATCTAAAAAGCTACTTATTATACCGTTTACTATAAAAACTAATTTTTTTTCTATTGACTATTAGTTCTTAACTCTAAGATATTTCAATTAAAAAAAAAGGGTTTAATACATTTATGTTATGACATAGTTCAAGAATAATGTAATGGTTTGTACACACTTCAAGAAAGTAGACTCTATGTTAACAAATTAAGTTGTGTCTATTTGAAGTTATACCAATAAGAAATATAATATGGTGATCATGAGCATACTTTGAATACAGCTTTAGAGCTGTTTGCTGAGAAATAATTAATTTGCTTCAGTATATATACCTATATATGCATCATTAAAGATGCTTTACTAAATGATAAGAAGATAAGAGTAAATAGTTTTAAAAAGCTGAATTTTTATCAAAACAATGGTTTTAATGAGAATTTTCTAACTATTTTAAAATGTATATTTTCAAATTTTGGTGATTGTAAGTCGCAAGTACAATATGCCATTATTAATTGTTATAATTTATTTTCATAAAAGTACTATAATTTAATAAATATTCTTTTTATTAAAATATAAAAATGGTAATAAAGATACATAAAATTTAATTAAAATATGCAATTAATCATGTTGCTTCGTAATTAAAATTAATTAAAATTAGGTTTTAATTGTTATTTTAATGTATATACTTAAAAATAGTATGATAATTAATTTTTTAATATTAACATTAAAAATACCTTTGGAAAAAATTTGTTTTATAATAAGAATTAAATTGTACATAATTATTATAATTTGCAATAATGTTGAGCTATAAATAATAGTATAATAAACTACAATAAATAATATAATAAACTAGAATAATATTATGTTTTTTCACATTCGTTTAACAATAGGGGAGAGCGGGGCTATAGTTGACCCACAATTAACATTTTTATTTTATTAATATCTTCTTTAGGAAATCAGATTTGTGTATGCCAATCATTATACATATTAATGATGCTATGACTTACCTACAGAATATCAAATATTACCAAATACTAGTATTAAACAGTTAATTATTTATATTTGAACGTCGAACTTCGCGTATCAACTAGCCCCGCTCTTCCCTAAATAATCAAAAATAACGCATCCAAGTGTATTATCCAAGTGATATTTAATAAAAAATAGTTTTTCATGTGATTTAGAATTAGGTCGCAAATCCGTTTTATGTTAGTTAGTTCTTTGATCCTGCTCAACAGGTTAGAAGGACCTTAGTTGTTATTGAGCTCGTTTTTAGCGATATTAACGGTGAAAATGTCATTATGACGTTTTCCGCTTACGAAACGTAACAACTTTGAACGAGAAAATAAGACTAATACTGTTTTGACTAGTTTTCACCTTCGTGGAATTTAAATCTGTTCTTTGAGGTTCGTGCTGTTAATTTAATTTAATTGTACTCGTGGCAAGGTAACCATAAAATCAAATATTTTTTAAGTGAAGTTATTGAAATTTATTTGTGAAAATTTACTAAAAAAGATTATGTTGAAATCAAGAATTTTTAAAGACAAATGCGATGTGGTATCAATTTAATGAGAGTTAACTTTGACCACGAAAACAGATAAAAAACAAAAATAAAAGAACGCATCTGATTAGCCAATCGAATAACGAATAAATATTAAGCAATAAAATGTCAATAACCAGTCAGAAATAGATTTAAATTACTAACAATCAACAGTATTCCAATCTTTTAAAAACGTAATTAAGGGAAAAAGGGGTACAGGAATATTGTGCCATTTAAACACCTTCTCAAATAGCTTTTATATTAATAATTCTTTACTTAACCTAATTCTTTACAGTATTTTTATATCCAATATACAAATTTAATCAGAAGAAGTTTAAAATTTTTATCATTATTGTAATTAAAATTATACATTATTAAGCAATTCAATTTAATTCTCGTATGAAATTTAAAGTATTAGCAAATTAATCATTTAAGTAAACGAAAAATATTACGTTTTTAAATATATGTATTCAAGAAGTACAATTTATTTTAACAATTTTGATGACTATCGTTTGAGGCTGAATGGTTAAATAAAAATTGATGTCCATTGATAATCTTCAAAATTGACAAAAAATATCGAGCATCAATAAATATTTCCATACTGGTTCAAATTAACATTAATTTTTATTTAGCAATTTATTTTACTTTAAAGCATTACATAATGTGACCGTTTTGCAAAATTTGAAATATAAAAAGGGCTTACAGAGATTTCATTTATTACAGATTTCACAATCACTAATTGATTGTTCCACGGGATCTATTTCCGGGAAAAAGTAAAACAATCTAAATTTATCAATCTAATATTAATAATCAATTTTGTGAAAAAAAAATTGTTCATTATATAAGTTTTAATAAAGTCCAGCCATACTACTATAATCAAACAATATCTATGAATTAAAAAATGCAAAGTAAATTGACTTAACACATAAATAAAGACCAGAAACCCAGTCCCCTCGGCAAAGCGAACCATTCCAATCCAGCTGTACCCACGCCAATCAAACAAACCAAAAACCCTCCCGTCTATTCGCAGTACCGCCGCAGTCGCCGGTGATCTACACGAGTCAGCGCACCCTCGCCAAAAACCTGCAGCCCTTCATCGAGGGCACCGAGCTGGTGTTGCTGTGCGAAGTCATGGGTGGCTCGCCGCTGCCCCGAGTCACCTGGCACCGCGACGGCCAGCTCATCGACGACACCTACGTGCACGCCGACGGAGATGTGACCATCAACAGGCTGGATCTGAAGACGGTGACGCGCGATCTGCTTGGCGCGAAGCTCGTCTGCATGGCGAGCAACACGAATCTGATACAGTCGGCCAGCGCGACCATCATCATCGACGTTAGTTGTGAGTGCGTTTTTGGCTGCAGGGGTTTTTTGGATTCTAGAGGGAAGCGTTTGGTGAGGGGGGCTTTTTAATGCTTTTATGAGGTGTGTAAATGAGATTAGTTTACTTTAGTTAGATGATGAGGTGGATTAAACATTGATTTTCAATGAGCGAAGGTGATAAAGTGTGTTTTATGTAAACATCTGGCGTTACAAGGTATTTTATACATGTACAAAAATTGTTTATAACGTAACAATTCAGAAACTGCTTGGTAACAGTACTTAAACGTATTTTATTAAAATATCACATCACACGATTCTCAAATATTGAGTCAAAAAAGAATTTTTTAATACTAAAACCGTACAAAGAAGCAATAAGTAAAAAAATTTTTAGGCGCGACCTATAGGGGGGTGATGATTTATGTTTTCGCCATCGTAAAAAATGATGTTTATACATTTTTTCAAAAATTCCTCGACAGATTTTGTTACAATTTTGACAGAATTTCGATTTTTACGAGAGAAGTTGACAGTCTTATTTTCGGCTTTGTTTGATGCATTTAAGGTTAGAAACGTCACAATGACATATTTTGAAAAATCGATTTTTTGAGAAAATCTTAAAAAATGTCCAATTTTTCAGAAACTTATTAAATGAGACTTGTTTAATGTTTAAAAACATGATTCTCTTTTTATATAAATATTAATCGAAAATCAATCCTTGAAATTATAAAAATCGATTTTTACAACTTTATTTTGAGAAATAAGGTCGAGCCTAGTATGTAAATATACACTGAGAAAAAATTTAGTTCTCACAAGAAAACTAATAAATTCAATTAAGGTTTCATTGATTAAATAAAAATTTAATTGATTCAATTATTTCAATGATTTTCAAATTGAGGTAAGCGTATACGTCATCACGTTACGAACCGATACTGGAAACTTCATGTTATAACTGGATATTCCAAATATCGGTTGATGACATGATTACGTTTGTTTGTCTTAGTTTTAATAGTTATTTATGTATCTTAACTGAGTGAGCCTCCCCCTACTACGTTTGAGGAGGTTATATACTAAACATGGGATAGTGTAAGGTCGAGACTTGCGAGCGAATAATAGCGAATAAGTAGTCCTTTATTGTACTATGCTTATTGCCTAAGCTACTCTCAGGCGCTAACTGCATGGTGCAAAAATAGAGTGCTTATGGCATAAATAGGCGTGACAGAAGACTCATGCTAGACAGTACTATAAAAAATTGTATGATACTCGTGAGATAAGTTGTTCTTCAAAGCACGGCGTTTAGCTTTTACGTTGTGTTTTATTAATTTTAATTATAAAAAAAAATTTTTCTCGTTGCTTTTTAGAATTAATTTTTTTGTCTATTTATTCACACTCTTTCGTAAATATTGTGATGCGATATTTTCATAAGGTGCATTTTCTCTTACCAATTGGTTTTTTAATTTGTACATTATAAATAATTTTGTATATGTATGTACATGCTAATGCGATACAATACTAAACTTGAGAACAAAACGCCGGATGTTTAAACAAAACTGTCTTTATACTTGTACAGTCGAAGATGAATTTTTAATCCACCTCATCATTTAACCAAACCTCATTTAATATTTTATCTTACTCAAACATTTCTATATTTATAAACTGTAAAGGAATAAGGCTATGATTATTCTTTAAATACATCGATAAGACCAGAGTTCCGCGAATTCAGGCTACGGCCTCAATGAATCGTAAACAATAATAATTGCACATCAGTAATAGCGCGTTTATTCAGAATTATATTGCTGACTATAAGAGACTTGTTCGATATAATTCAGCCAAAAAAGCAAAAGAAAAAGCAAAAGACTTTCCGCAAGTTTGAGCCGAAATAGACTTGTTAAGGCGTTCCAGCTTCAAGAATTCATAACTGCCCCTCCGTGCGCGAGTTTGATAATTAACGTGTCGGCGCGTATCGCGCGCGCACGTGAGCCCCCCTTATCATCCGGGCGCATGCGACGCCCGGGGAAGAATCGAGATAAATAATAAAAAAAAAGCATGTAACAGCTGGCGTGACCTATTTTTTTGCGGCCAGCCCTAAGAATTTGTTAAGCCTTCACGTTTTCTCGCTTATGGCTCTGATAAGAGATAGAAATATTAGCTGTTTTCTTATCTGCCTGATAATATTTACTTGATATCCTGCGGATTAATTTTCAAGGGGCTTTATTAAATTTTCTTTTATTATACTTGAATTATTTTGATTATAATAATTTATCTTTTGGAATTTCGAAAGATTATCGCTGTGAAAGGGTTATTTTGCAATATTCAAATTAACTGTCTATTATTTATGCGGCTATCAATGTGGTTATTGTACAATTATCTTGTGGCTTTTACAAATTTGCTATTATATTTATAGCAGTAGCTTCGATCAATTTCCGATTAATAATATCGTTCTCTTTGGTATAAGTAAGCTTCTATATTAATTTCTGCGGTACAGTTCATCCTACTGAAACAGCAATCTGGTTATATTCTACTTTAATATAAAGTATTGCAATTTTAGATAACAAATAAATACTTTTACCTCGTTAATTCTAATATCGCTAAAAATCCTAGCAAACTTTAATCAATAAAGCCTCTTTATTATTAAACCAGTTAATTTTCATACATTCGCATGAAATCTGGAAATATACATCGTATTTAACGGATCCTAAAAGTGAAATAGCCGCGCGGCAGTAATAATATCGGCGAAATCGTAAAACGAGCCAATAACTCGCTGCGCAGCCTTTATATTTTACTCACGCCCCGTGCGTTTCTTTACACACCAGTGAAGCCGCTGACTGTGAACATCACGAACAAAGCGCCTCACCTCTCGGCCATGAGCACTTACGAGATCGAGTGCGTAACTTCGGGCTCGCGACCTGAGGCCGTGATAACCTGGTGGAAGGGCCCGCACCAGGTCAAACACATGGCGAGAAATGTGAATATACTGCTTTTGATATGAATTTAATTAATGGGGGGCCACCTACTGTTTCAAGCCTTGTTGAGAAAGAAACTCTCCTATTGTCGCGGGTGAAATTCGCCCGGCTCGTTGACTTGCTGACAAGATTAATTCCGAAAGTTGTTATGTATTCGGCGACTAATTAAAGGATTTTTTTTTTTTAAATATTTGATAGAAAATTTTACGCTCACTTTGCGAACTAAATTTTATTAACTTTATATAACGTGTTTCGTATAATCAGTATAAATTTTATTTAGTAATTAATTAAGTAATCAGTTTTATTAAGCTTATATATTCACCCACCATTCATATGCTTTATTAAAGTGCTTGCTCGAACAAGATTTGAATAATTAAGTGGCCTCCGATCCATTTTCGAATGCCTTAGTCGATATATGTACTGAGATCTTCATAGTTCGCAGAAGGTCCGAATATGACGAGGAGCATAATGAGCTACGTGGCACCGGTCGACGACGACGGTAAATTTCTGACCTGTAGGGCGGAAAATCCTATGGTCCCGAATAGCGCGCTAGAGGACAAGTGGAAGCTGGTTATACATTGTAAGTAATAAAGCGAGCGCCCAGCTCGCCAGCTCGTTCCAGATCCATATTACCAGAAGCGAACCCGAGCAATACTCAGGATATTTCCTGGCAAGTAAAATATGACGAGGTCAACTTTGTTTCCACTATCTTGATGAGGGCAAATTATTCGTAATGAATTTTTCGGATTCGTTTCTGGTATTGAATTCAGAATATTATTATTTTAATTTTTGTAAACTGTTGAAGTAAACGATGTTTTTTGCACTCAATGGTCAGAAATGTTAGAATTAATAACTTTGAAGCTACTGGTTTTTATATGAAATTGGAAATAATAATAGAGACGGTTTATTAAAGCTCTTTCGGCGTTAGCAGTTTATCAATAATACAGCAGAGGATCAGTACGTTATGATTAAATAATATGGGCGGTACTTTAAGTCTTGAAATGAATGCAGCGATGAGCCATATTTCATGTAAATGGAGTTTAGCTTCTTAGATATTAACATTTTTATTACCCATAAAAACGATTAAACGATCAAGTTAATCAGAGCAGCAAAAAAGTGATTACTTCCACGCTATTTATCTTGACGTGAAGGGCAGTTCATAAGTTTTAACGTGGTTTACCGTTTTTTGAAACTGTAGAGCTTATATCAAAGAAATTTCACTTTCATAAATTTTAATAACAATTTCATAATTCTTTTTTTAATACTCTGCGGCCACAATACCTCATTTCACGATTATCCGCGTTTATTTTTCCACCAACCCTACCCCCAACATTCTCCACTACTCAGCATTCAAATGTCTGGCAAAATCAATATTCTAGCTCATTCAAATCAGCCGACGCATTACCTAGGGGTCTACGCCCCCTGAGAATGAACAATATCCCTCTCGGCAGCTCGAAACAATAAAACTCGGAAATTAACGGCTGCGAAACTCCAGGGGCGAAAGTCTCTCTCTCTTATTGTGCCACAATGCGGCCCCTTGGCCCGTGTTCGCAGATACGCCCATGGTGACGATCAAGCTGGGCTCGAGCTTGCGCGCGACGGACATCAACGAGGGCGACGACGTCTACTTCGAGTGCGAGGTCAAAGCCAATCCCCGGGCTTACAAGCTCGCCTGGTACAAGGACGGCGGCGAGCTCCACCATAACCCCGCGGCCAACGTCATTGTCCCGAGCGATCACTCCCTGGTGCTGCAGCGCGTCAGCCGGACCTCGGCCGGCGAGTACTCCTGCCTCGCTGCCAACTACGAGGGCAAGGCGAACAGCACGCCCGTCACACTCGACGTAATGTGTGAGTAATGCGCCGACCCCCCTACTACCTCCTCGCCTACTTCACTACTGTAATTAAGTGCTCTGCCTCCTCCCCCCCCCTGTTCATCGTACTCTCCAATTAAGCCTCTGCGCCCCTCCTCTCTCTCTCTCTCTCTCGCTCTGCTTTCCAAAGCTTCGTTCGGCCTCGCGGTAGCTTTTGCGTCAATGCACGGCTGTTGCTCACTCTGTGTGTGTATGTATCAATTCAGTGCGCGCGCTCGTTTCCGCGTTTGTTTGCGGCCCGGATATTTCGGTGCGTCGTCGATTTTTTTTTCTTTATTAACGATGCCACGGCCGTGTTTGCGGTTTCATACATTTTTTTTCATTTGTTTGATCAGCGCACTGATTGTTTTGGCAAATCGAAAATGTTTAAGCGACTGTTTGGTTATTGATAAAGCCCGGCGGTACGGATGGGAATATCGAGAGTGGGGGGGGGGGTGTATTTTTTTTACTGGCAATTTGACGTTCCGAGCTCGGACGATTGTTTATTCAGCGCCTTAATTCATTGCGATTTGCGTATCGATACTTTAGCAATATTGCGCTATTTGCGGATCGTAACAATTAGAGCGGGAGAATTGGACTCCTTAATTGAATTTTTTATAACGGGAAATAATGATCTGTCTGGATAAACTCGTCTTGTTCTACTTCTGATGCTTACAAATCCTCTCTCCGTCGAACAAAAAACACATTTTCGATTGTTTCACGATTCACGATTGATATTTTAAACTACGTCAAATCGCATACTTTCCCCAGCTCACCTCTGCGCTTCCTTATTAAAAAATGACATTAGAGTAACGATCGAAATGAAATCGCGCGCAGGCCATTTTCCTCGTTCCTTACTTTCGCCCAGCCGGCATTTCTCTCTCCTATCAACGCTTATCAGAGAAAGCTCGCCGGACAAAACGCACAAATCAAATCCCTCCCTACCTTCCCCCCTCGTCCCCGCGAACCGCTCAATATGTGACTCAGCAAAAGTTAAACTCGCAAAAAAGAAGAATAAAATCCAACAAGTCGAAAAGTCCCGAGGAAAAGTAACGAAAAGCCATCTCGCGAGCTCCGCCCTTCAGCCATCCTTATTTCTCTGCCCCCAGACGCGCCGGTCTGCAAGGACGGCTCGACGACGCAGGTGGTCGGCGCCCTGAAGCACGAGACCATCTCGCTGGTCTGCGGGGTCCAGTCGAAGCCGCCGCCGACGAGCTTCCAGTGGACGTTCAACAATTCGGGCGAGCTGATGAACGTGCCGGCCAGCAGGTACGCCCAGGTCAAGCCCCAGCACCTCATTACGAACCACTGGCATGGGTCGAGGCTGAACTACACGCCGGAGAGCGATATGGATTATGGGACTATCGCTTGCCAGGCGACTAATGCTATTGGGACCCAGAAGGTGCCGTGCTTGTTTCAGATCATCGTGGCCGGCAAGCCATATCCGCTTCAGAACTGCTCGGCCGTGCAGTCGACTGGGCCTTACGCTTATCGCATGGGTGAGTGGTTGGCGTTTTTAATGGGGGTGTGTATGAGAGAGGTCGGTTATAGTGGGGTGCTGATATTAAAGTTACTGTAAAAATTTGTTATGTTGGTTTTTTAGTGGGTCTGGATTTTTGTTTATTATTTTTGGTGGGTTAAAATAATACAATGTAGGTTACAGTGCATATTAATTTAAATTTTGTGGAGAGAAAAGTTATTACAGAAATATATAATTTAAAAATGGACTGCATGATTGTTTATCGATTGATTAAAATATTTATAAAACTTTATCGCTATTTCTTAATAAAGATACCAAATTTCAGATTCTTTTACAAAGTACGTACGCGTACCGTGTTATAAATGCATGAATTTTAATGAAAATGAAGCCATAAATACTTGATTTTCTTTTCGGGCTCAGTTTAATTTTCTTCCTTAAATTTTGTAATTTTAAAGCGTATAATACTAAATTAAACGTACGTATACCCTCTACTTAAAATTTATCCAAACTGCTGTACAATAACTGTTAAGAATAATTCAAATTTTTTATTTAATGAAAATATCTCTTTAGTCATTGCATTTATTTATTCATACTAGAACCTAACAGGAATTATTTTGTTATGATTTAAAATAACGCCAAAGAAGAGAACCCAGTAATTATCGGTAACAGGGGAAATTTCAAAATTTTAAAATTAACGAGTCCGACTTCAAACATCAATTACAATTCAGAAATGAATACATTTTTGTTTGCTATATTTTTTATTTTTATCTTACATTTTGAACTGCATAAATGAAATGTGTATAAGATTTTTTAATTTTAATCATATTTTTTTTTAATTTTACCTACACTTTAGTTTTGAAAAAATTAAAATATTTTTCTACCAATAAGATAAAATATTTCTAAACTTTTTGAATACATAATATATATCTAGGCACATTCAAGAATGTTGAGTAAGATTTTCAGAAACTTTTTTTAACGCCTCGTTAAGTAATAGCTAGTTAAAGTTGAAAGAATTTTCCGTTTTAATCGCTTAATGTGCAAGGCGGACATTTTTTGAATAAGATAGTAAATGGTGATAAAAGTTACGTAGTATTTATTTTTCTTATCATTTTTATAATATTAGTAATGAACACCGTAAAAAAGATTAAGGACGTTCTCTCACTGTAGCAGTATTTAAATTAGAAAATTATGTTTTAAGATATTATACAATATTATCTAATGTATAAATCTCAGAGGTCATAGTATCTAAAATCAAAATGGCAATAGAAAGTGTCGAAAGTACCTATCAAATATTATCAAAAGTCAAAAGTTTGAGATCAATTTAGCACCTACATAGATTTATTAATAACATAGGATTGAAACTTTGGATTGTTCTGTCTCGAAAAAAGCACCGCTTGCCCTCTCAAACTTTTTTCGCCATAATTCGTATTGTTATTTTACAATATGTGCTACTTAAACATGTTTTGCAATTTAACGAAACATCCTTTCATATAGAACTCAGCAAATGGACCCTATGTTAAAATGCTAAACTTTGAGCTTGAATAACTCGCTTATTCACTACATATGCCCTATTAAGGTATTAATAACTTTTGTAGAGAATACTAAAAGGAACTCAATCCCAAAGTTTCAAAAAAAGATTAGATAATTTCATTTTTGAGAGAACATCCATAAATTTATTGTTGATCCAAGTTTTTATAACAACTCATACGTTTTACTAACAGCAAGAAAAAAATAGTATATATTAATATAATGGCCATTACGATATTGGTATTCAGTGCTCAAATGAATTAGTTAGGTGTAAGATTTCAATTTGTTTCCTCTGATCTTGGGTTCATATAGTTCATTATTAAAACGTCAATTTCTGACAAACACAAATGGATTTATTTAGTTACCACGGAAAGCTAAAGATACATGTATGAGCGTATCATTCTTATTTTCCTATGTGTACCCATGTATCCTGCATGCATTTCGAGCTCACTTAATAATACTTACAATCTTTCCCCCCAAAAAAGCGGAAAAGAAAATTCATTTTTCGTTCGCACGTTATATATATAGCCGGATTAACTCTGCCAGGGACGAGCCCCCTACACGAGCGGGGACGGCTCCAATAATAATTAGCTGTCCTTGTTACTTACATTATCGCCTCAAGAAGCGCGGAAATAATTTGATCTCTTATCTGCGGCTGGGGCGGGCTCGATTTTGCCGCCTCGCTCCCTTCCCCGGGCGCCGAGCGCCGACGAAGGAATTTCGGGCTGGGGGAGAAGAAATGGCCCCTCCAGCGCTTTCATTTCTCTCGGACACACTTTTTCCCGTTGAGGAATGTATAAGGCAGGCCGGTAATTTTTTTCTCGCCCGCCGATCTTCCCTTTATTTTGGCCGGGGCTTTGGATGAGACTTTGGGGTTGAGGGTGACGGAACGAGTGTATTAGGCTCGTTGGGCCGATTAAATGTTTAAGGTAGTAAAAAGCGTTGTGGAAAAGCGTTGTGGCGATTGAGATTTTTTCGGTTGAATTATTCGATAAATGTAAAAGCGATATTTTTGTTTTTTTATTAAATCAGCAGTATTTTTAAGACTTTTCGAATAAACAAAATTTATGGTAACTTTAATAAACGTAGATTTCGAGCGCGGAGATCTAGTTTCGAGAAGCTTTGAATACCAAAGGATGTCAGATAAATCTTCCTCTATTTTCACGTATATTGTTTAACAGTAAAAGTCGCTTCTAAAAAAATGATTGCTCGGTCTTTTATCCGCCGAGACTCTACCCTCTCTCTTTTCCCCCCTTAAGCGGGTATAAACGCATTAAAAAAACGAGAATCAAAGAACATCAAAGCGAATCTCAGCGCATTAAAAAAAAGGAAAATTCCGCGCGGAAATCTGCACGATAAATGAGGGGGAGTGAGCAAGGAAAAAGAGTAGAGAGAAAGAGGAACGGGCCGTTATACTTTGCTCGTGTTTCTCAGGCCAGGAGGACTTTAAGGCGACGGATGCAAGGGACCCCGATTGGTTGATAGTGCGCTGTAACGAGGGCTTTGACGGGGGCCTGCCCATCACGAGCTTCGAGCTCGAGGTCTACAGCGACGAGAACGTTTATCACGTCAACACGATTTACATAAATCACACAGATAAGGCGGCCAGCCCGGTAGGCGGCCCCGGCGCCACGGCTTTCGGCCCGATCTTCGAGGTGCCGGGCTTAGAGCCCGGAAGGAATTACAGGCTTCTTCTCTACGCCGTTAACGCCAAGGGCCGCAGCGATCCCGTCGTACTCGAGTCGGTGACGCTCAAGGGTGTGGCCATGTATACCACCGGTGAGTCTTTCTTTTTATATCCTTATACTTACTTTAATACTCTTTTTCACTCTTTCTCTTTCAGCTGTTCTTTCGCTTTTTCAAATTTTTCTCAACCTTATTTTTGCTTTACTTCATTTTGCGTTCTTTCAAGCACGCTTCTTTTGTAGTAGATGGAACATTCAGGTCAAAGATTTATTCGATGTTTATAGCGTAGTGAAATTTTCTGTAATGTAATCGATGCACATCTTTATACTCCGAAAATATTGATGTAATATCGGAACGATATTTTTCCAACATCCTCGATTGACCCCAATCATAAAAAGCATCACAATTATTACAACGTTGAAAAAAGTGAGCTTTTAATAGCTTTGTGATTCCAGACAATTAATGTAAAAATCACTAACAAAATAATTTGATGTAATTGTTCGGAATTAAACATTAATTGGCTCAGAAAACAGGCATCTTTGAAACAGCATCAGCAATTATTCAAGCCATTTAACGCCGAAATTCCCCGACATTTTCTAAGCAAATCTCCATAAAAGACGCCTGGCGTCGAGCTCGCGCGCGCGCGCGACTAATTAAAAAGTTTTCCCCGTCGCTCGGATGATATCTCGGCTGCTTGCGCGCCTGTATTTAAAGATCATCGTCGCACAAACAGCGCCGCGCGCGCTGTCCCGCGCTGAATCCTTAATGAAGTACGAATTTCGTGCACGCGCGTAAAACTTTGCTGAAAATAGCGAAACCCCGCGCCTCATGAATGCAGAAGCCCATAACGAATGCAGTACGGCCGCTCTAGCTCCGCCAGCCAACTATGCGCGTATCGGCCGGCAGGCTCGCTCCTTTTCTCTTCGTTCCCTACTCGCTCCATTACGCCTCGCTGAATAATAGCTTGGCGTCTTTGTCGCCGGACGATCGTCGCGCTGGAGATTCCCAGACAGAATGGCAAATATGTACTGATGGGCGTGGGCCCACTGCGGCTAATGCTTTATGAGCTAGCCGACGCGTGCTTTTAATAGCGCGCTCGATAAGCTATGATGAGGATGAAAATTAGCGCGTCGTTTTGCAGTTTTTTTTTACTTCGGAACGCGATTCACATGGAGAGGCTCGAGAGTTATTAGCATTTTAAATTTTCTTAATGGGCAAATGCTGTCGTTCGAAACTTGGAGCTTGACGATCGCGAGGGGCGCGCGGTCTGTTTGCCAGGAATTTTCCAAAGTAAGCATCAGACGCTTGATTTCGGCGGAACTTTAAGCATTCATATATAAGTTCGGAGCCGCAGCGCGCGCGGCGCGACTATCATAGCCAACTCGCGCGCCGCCTACATGTACGTATACGTGGCCTATAGGAAAGCTCGTGCTCCGGAGCTTACTTTCCTCGCGTTCATCCAGCCCTTCCGGCTCTCCCAGCCCCGCAGCCTGTTCGAGGCGGCGCCTTTCTCCTCTGTTTTCGCGACGTATTTTCGTGAGCTTTCTAAAAAAGACTTGGCGGCGAGGGGGGAGAGCTTGCTCTCGCGGAGCGGTCTCCATTTTCGCGAGCCCTGAATTAAAATCCCATAAAACAGAGTCCCTTTCCACGGGCGCGGGCTCCTGTCTCATTCGGAGCACATTTATCGTCTTTAATTTCCATCCTCATGGGTTATTCATGCGGGCACGGCACGCTGGATCTCTCTCTCTAGCTCTTTCCCTCTTAGAGTAGCAGAGAGAGATAGGGAGGGCTGTATTGGCGCGTCCGCGCGAGGTCAAATTGGGACTCCCTACTGTTTTCCGCGAGCGCATCCATCGCGGACCTTTGCACACATACGCCGACGCGGGGATTGCATACATTATACATGCACCGCTGCGCCAGACGCACCCGCAACATAGACAAATGCGCGCACATTTTGAGTATCGCGAGAGAGAGAGAGCTTGCAAGCTCGCCTCCTCCTCTCGCGGGACTTGGACTGCCAGAGCAGTACCAGCAGCGGCGGCAGCCTGCAAACGCGCCGCAGAGAGGATGAAGCGTAGGATGAGAGAAAGAGAGAGAGAGAGGTAGGGATATGGAGTGGCATCGAGCTCGCGCGCGCGGTGTGGTTGAACTCGGCGCGCTCCCGCACTGCGACACGAGTCGAAGTAATGGACAGGCTGACAGACAGCCGGAGGTGGGCGGCGCGCACGAGCAAAAAGGGGAACGGCTCGCCCGCTTCCTCTCTTTCTCTCTCGTTCACTCTCTGTGTAAAAATACGAAGGGGCTGCCTCGGCGAGATGCTACACCGGCAGAGCTGGCTCGTCGACTCGTTGCGCTAGATTAGGCTTTGAGCTTTCAGGATCGCGTAATTATTGTTTTGAGGGCTGGCCTAATCAGCGATGACTTTGATGGGGGATTATTTAATAACGACTGATTCGATTCTCGGCTTTCAATTGGTTTCCTCATATAGTAATAATTTCGCAGTTAGGGCAAAGGAGCGCGCTCAGCAGTTTTTCATCACCCGGAGGCTGAAAGCTCTCTTTTAAAGATCGAGATCCCTTCTGATTGTTATCATATAATTCGTCTCCCTCCCGGTCTCGTCGCTGCGTACGTGGGTAGAAAAAAGAGCGCATTGATGACTTCTTTCATCGTTTCCACATCACGTGTCTCTCTCTCTCTCTCTCTCGCTCGCTTTTTCTTTGGCCTGCTGTTGTAAGAGCCTCGAGTTTGCGGGTCACGATCTCTTGTTGCCCGTACACGCCCCAGGGACATCTGTTCCATCTCTTTATCTAGCAACTTCCAGCTGCGAGATGTGTTGTTGCCGTGAGAACCGCGCGCGCTTCCAGTTTTATTCTTTTTTCTTTTATTCGCACTAAAGATATTCTTTCTCCGAGATGTACTATTTTTGCTTTCTCGCGGCCTGAATGCTTGGGTTATTGCGTTACTATTTCAATCGTTAACGCGTCACTTGCTTGATTTCACGTGTCGAATTTCATTAAGTTGAGTATTGTTATTTTTTACGAGGATTTTTATCTTTCTTTTACGCATTGACATATATTGTTTTCTCTATTTCTTTTTTCTAAGATTTCAATCTTTTAAGTAATGAGAATTATTAGTGCAAATAATATTCAGCTTTAGAGCCAGAATAATAATAACTTCAAAGCTTTCCAGGCTTTTGTAGAACATCATTAAAGATGTTTCCTAACAAGGCTCCCAAAGAAAAGTTAAAATAATCCCAGCAATTAAAAATCAAAGAACTCCATAAAAAAGTAAAGCACGAAACCCTCGAATCGTCCATATTAAAACCCAGCTTACGTATCTCCTAAAAGCCACACATAAAAATCCGTCGAGCGGAATCAAGTCTCCGATAAGCCACGGCGTGCAAAATACACGAAAGAACGCATTATCCGAGCTTATGAAGCCGTCAAGTAGAGCCGGCCGCATCAAACGAAGTCGCACGCGAAAACGAATACAGACGACCAAAGCGAAACTGTTGAACGTACAAACATTCACAGAGCGAAGAGAAATCACTGGATCTTCACTTGTCTCTTTGCTTTAATCTAGACGTACATACATACCTTCAGAACCATACCCACCAACACACATAATCCTCGTGGCTAACGAACCAGCGCGCGCCTTTAGAATCCCAAACAGCGACCTTCGCGTCACACGCCCTTTCTCCGGCGCCTCTTTCATTTTTTCGCCACTCGCGGGCCCCGACGCTCGCACGTCCCGCGCGAAGCTGAAAAAAAAAACGAGCGAGGGTAACGAGTATAGGGAAGAAAAAGGACAAGGCTGTAGCAGAGGGTGAAAGCGGAGATGTATGCGCGCAGCTCTCTTAATCTTTGCCTCGAGAGAAGCGACTCGCTGCTTGCGCGCGCACGTAGATGCGCGGGGACAGAGATGGAGCGCGAATTTCAGCTGTGTATAGCTGAATCCATTCCGGACGTGTATCGCGGCCGGCGCGCGTACGCAATCTCTCTTTCTCGAATTACATGCCGCCGCGGCGCTGTAAGGGGCAAGTTCGCCCCGCTGGATCGAGTTTGCGGCCGCGCGCGCGCGCGCGTTCATCTAATTATACTGCTCTGCACTTCAAGATTATTAAATTGTTTCCCGCGCGTTTCTGGCCCGCTCCCTCTCTTTCGTTCTGCGTTAACTCGGAGAGCCGGAAACGTGACTCTGCGACACTGTTTGTTATGCTCGATTCTGTTGTTGCGTCTTGTTATAAGCTGCCGCAAAGTGGGTTTGTTTAGTTGCTGAGGGTTTTTTATGGTTTTTTTCAGTGTTCTGGTTTGAAAGTATTGGCGCGTATTCATTTGTGAGGTTAGGTCATTCGTACACTATTAGTAGGCATGTGTATATTAACGATTGTATTTTCCATCGTTTTATTCCATCACTCCGCGCGCTCTTCCCCCTCTGATCTTAAATTCGTTGAACGACGGTCGAGCAAAGTGCGTGAGCTCAGCCGCAGCCGCACATGGACACACATCTCCAGCTGCGAATATACGCATTTATTCATTAAAAGCGCGTACGAGCCCACGAAATGTGTGTATATGTACACTTGTAGAGGATCTTCGAGTTATAGCTGTACTTTACTCGTCGCGAATCACGAAATAATTTACCATGCGACTGGTTATATTTCTGGTCCTTATTGCGCTAATTAAATTCCTTATTTATCAAGAATTGAATCAAGATTTTTCTTTCGATGGCTACTCGTATTTTCTTTTTACATGCGAGAGTTCGAGCTCCGTTACGTTGCTGAATTTTTAATTTCGATGATAAATTGAGGACGAATTGATTTATGCGAGCTAAAACAATTTTACTTGAATTTTATTTCATTAAAGGCGATTCGACTTCGATCTGATTAAATTTTTTTATTCCAATTTT
>JAPYZA010002264.1:0-22384 GCA_030522685.1 Eupelmus azureus | reverse complement strand
TATGGATTAAAACTTACATTTTGAACTTTTATAAAGATTAAAATGTAGGTTTTAAACTTTTTATTTCCAGATTTCGCACTTTTGAGCTTAGAGTGTACTTTTAAAATCATGTTATCTGTTAATTAAAGAATAAATAGTTTGTGGTGATTAATATATATATTATCCTTATCAATTCTTAAAAATGTTGTCTTCAATAATAAAAACACCCACAATTGCATAACCATTATCAATTCATTTTATCCCTTTTGTTTTTTGCGCAAAATAGTGATTTAAATACCTGCCTATTTTACGCTATATTTAATTCAAAATTTCCTCTCATTCCAACGCGCACAATCCAAACATTTCGCATGCCAAATCTACATTTCGAAACTCGAGCAACAAAAGCTCGGCACAATAAATCCGCAATTCGTTCTGCTCCCTCTCTCTCTCTCTAAAATCAGACCTAAACGCCGTAACGGTACACGCCAGCAAGGAGGCACTTGCATAAGCCGTAATTTATTAAAATGTTGCCAGCGCGACATCTGCACGCCGCACTCCAGCCTCCACTTTCACGAATAACAATTTCCACTGCTGCACTTAACGATAAATAACAATCTGCGTGTCATTGTCGGCCCAACCACGTCGAATCCGCGACGACGACTTTAGACCTATCTCTAATGTACCATCGAAAAGTAAAACTTTCATAAAAACCTAGACACGCGCTTTTCCTCGCCCACGCGAGAGCTCACAGGTATATATACGAGAGAACAATGAACGACTTGGCGAGGCTTTGTTTAGCAGCTATACGAGTGCCGTATCGATGAAGCAGTTTTTCAGCGTGCACGCATCGATAAGGGCGAGAATTATTACGGTCACGCGTGCACGGAAATTCGATGCTGCATGTTCTCGGAAAATTATGCGCGCGGCGCTGTTTGAGCTTCTTTATTCCGTTAATTATGAATAATAGCGCTAAATAATAACGTGATTGCGGCTAATTACTGTGATTAAAATTGATAATTACCCGCTCGGGCCTTTAATGTTTTAATACCGGCTCCTGAATTATAGTAATTATTCCAATACTCGCCCTTTGCATGTGTGTTTTGGTGGTCCACGTAAAGTGCCGGAGCGAGAAAAAAGTTTAATTGTTGCTTGCCGGCGCCGGGTTTGGTGAAAATGGAATTTCACTCGCGGAATATGGTACACGAATTTTGCGCGCAACTAAAAACGTGCAAAGAATACACACACTTTTTAGTCGAGGCCGGCTCATTTAATTAGTACTCTCATGCATCTCAAAAGACGCGGACGCTCAAAGAATACAGCGCGGCCAGAGAAACAGTTTCCTCTGCTCAAAGTATAATATACGCACAACAATCCTTGCAATCCTCGGCGTGCAGGCCAGGTCCTCTCCTGGGCGCGCGCGTTTTCTCATATTCTTTATAACTTGCTTTGAAGAGTAGCGCGTATATACATATATATATAAGCTCTCTCTTCTCTGGGCGAACTCGAAACTATACTCTTTAAAAAATTTTCATAAAGAGCGCCTCTTCGCTGCCGCTAAAAAAGAAAGGAAGGCAGAAATAAATTTATTTCAAACGACTCTTTGCGAGCTTGCGCGTGTGTGTATATACAGTGGGGGGTGTGCATAAAGCGACACAATTGAAATCGTTGAAAAGGCTCTTTTAGACCTGCGCTATTACATATCTCCGCGCGCGCGTTCGCACGAGCTATGGCCTCTTTTTCGCTCTCTGTGCCGGCTTTACGGTAGTTTTATAGCGCCGAAAGAGCTTTGCAAGGAGCTCTTTATAAGCCTGCTAAATTTATTGTGATGAGAGCGCGCGGGCTGAGTGTTTAATTGGATTTTTAGGGTCATTAAGTGTTTGGATTCGGAGATGTGGATCTTTTTGTTTATAATTGATTGGAATTTTAATAGCCTTGTAATGATTTTATTGTTATGATTGAAAATTTAACAGGTTGTTACTTTTATAAAACTGCAAATAATATGACATATTTGTAGAAAAATGCGGATGTGCATCACCTTGCACGATCACTCAAAAATGTTTGTAAAATGTTTTATTCTCTCCTAGAATTTCAAGTAAAAGTTTGCTATTTGTACTCTAAAGTATCACATCAAAACTGACAAGGCAGCAGGTCAAATACACATTTAAACCATGCTATAGTCTTTGAATATTAGAAACCTTAAAACCACTAGACTATAAATTTTCCGCAAATTTATATCCCAAAAAAACACCCTTCTCGCAATTTCACATCATCCTCGAACCCCAGACAGCTTACAGACAAAGTCAAAAGCATCGAAAAACATAAGAAAACGCAGTCCGTCTCACCGTCTCCTTGGGCCCTTTCCATTCGGAAACAGATGTACACTCAGTGCAGGCATTCCGGCCGAGCGAGTCATCCCGAAAGGTGAAAGATGCGTCGATTCCGCCGCTCTTCTTTGGCAAATGTTTGCTGATGCCGCGCTTTGCCCATGTGTTTCGCGGCTCGCTCTTCCGGTCCGTCTCACTCTGTATAAGCCGTCTGTATAATGTAACGTTCATCTTTTCTCGACGTTGCTGCATGTATGTACATGAATATATATGTTACATTAAGGAAATGTGCGAGAGGAAATTTTTTGTGGTGTCAGTTTCGTTTCTTTGTGGAGGTGAGAGAGTGGGTTTTTTTTTTGGTTTTTGGATGGAGTTGAAATTGTGTTTGGTGAATGTAAAGAGATGTTTTGAGAGGGTTTTGAGAATGGTTTTGCTGAAAGGATTGTGGAGATGTTGGCTTTGAGGAAGATAAATATAATAATAGCTACTGATGGTTGATGTGTAGAAGAATTTTTTTAATAAGCTGGAAAGAAAGTTTCTTATTACAAATTATTGAATGGTGATTAAATATAAATAAAAATTCAAATTAAAAGCTCTGATCATCGAATATCGCTCATACAATATCCAAAAAGCAATTATCTGCAGTGTTATGTTGCGTGTCGTTGATCTCAATGAAAACATTCACGTGGAAGTTTATATCGAATTTGATACAACTTTTTTTACATTTAGGGAGTTACGCCACTAATTAATCAAACTCACTTTCTAGCATACTAGCCACGCTTTAATCATTCATTATTGTTGCACTGTCAATTTTGGGAATGACAAATTTTATATAAATGAGCCATGTTTCCAATTACAGTGACAAAAGGGCTGTATATAAATCGATCGGTAAACACGAAAATTTAATTTTAAAGTTTCCGAACACTGTAGCACCATCTGCGGCTAAATTAGATTTTCTGTCAAAAACATTTTGCACAATGAAAAACTTATTACAAACAAAATATCGCCACAAGAAAACTTACAAAAATACTTTACAGATTAAATCCAACCAACACAATAAACACTTTACGTAGAATCAATCACTTTATACATAAGCTCAATCCATAAAAAAAAATCTTTCATTCTCATCAAAGCCCACGATCGACACGATTACACTTTCAAGTGCCTCATCCACGATCATCATCCTAAAGCCGCGCTATTCAATTTTTCCCACGTCGGAGCGACAGTTATTAAACCACCTCTCGACCTTCGCGCGGCCCGGCGCGCAAAAATGAAGAGCCCGCACTAAAACTAAAGCGCCGACTGACAAATCGCCGGTAAATCAACTCGTTTATGGTCGATTACACATCTTCGTCACTCGTAAAAGAAGCGAGAGCGCGCGGCAAAAAGGCCCTCCTCATCAGTGTATATACGCCGCGCGCGTCTGTTTTTCGTTACCGCGTTTTTCCCGCTTCGCGGCGCGATCTTAATGACAAAATGCTTTTATCGTTAAAAAGAAGCGCGCTGGTGAGTTTGTCGCCTGGCGGCTTTTCGAGTGGCCTGATTCTTGCGCAATGCTGGAGAGTTGATGTATAGGCGCGGGTGTGCTGCTTGTTTACTTGGATTTTTGGCTTTGTTTAAGGTTGCTTTCTATTGTGTATGTATAAGTAGATGAATGGTGATGTAGCTTTTGAAAAGTCAAACTGGGCTCGCACGCCGGACGAAGCCTTAGACTTGCGAGCAAATACGAAATTTTTCTCAAGATAAACAGTGATGCATGCGCGAGGAATAAACGTGCGCCTTATAAAACAAGTCAACTTCGCGCTGAAACAAAGCGCGCAGGCGACGGCTTGGAAAGCACAAATCATTCGAAAGCAAATGAACACGTCGATTTCAGCTGCGTTATACAGCCGCTTATGTAAAATACGCGAGCGCACTTAACGCGCCGAGCGGGGCTCGTAAAAAAAGATTCCCTTATCGCGATCCTCGCCACGCGCAGCCGCCTATACGGCGAAGAAAGAGCTTAAAAAAGCCTCGTAAAGGAGCCTCGTAAAGCTGCCTTCCGTCTGGCCCACATACAGCCCTTCTATTTTTCTTTTTTTCGCCGAACAAACACGATGCTACTGCCGTCATCATTAGCGTCGCGAGTATACAGAGGAAAGGAGAGCGCAGCTGTGAGGCCGGCCGATTGGGAGTCAAAGTGCGCGATTTGCTATCTCGGCAAGAGCGACCGGTTGTGTGTATCGAAAATTCGAGCGAGGGCTGCTGCGCTTGACGATATACGAGCGGCCTTCGGCTGACTTTAATGGCGAATCTCGGTACGGCGAGTCGCGTTCTGAAATAAAGAAGAGCGAGGATTGGAGGATGCGGAGCGGAATTGAGATGTTGGATGTGGGTCGTCGATTCTGGGCTGGGTATATTGGGGTTGTTGGGACTTTGGGATTGTTTTTGGGTGGGCTTTGTTCCAGGAGGTTGCCTATTTTGCATTGTTGTATTTTAATGTTTGGAGGATATTTGTGGTAATTCACAAACGTTTTTTAAGTGTTTGAATTTTTTAAACGTTTTGAAATAATAGAAAAGATATGAATTATGAATATTACATACGTCGGTGAAACGACTATAATATCAAAATGTCTATTGATAAACTATTAATTTTAGACATTTGTAAAACGTGTATAAACAGTTGAAATAAACTTTATAAAAAGTGTAGAAATAATAATAATTAAAGGAAAAATACAATTTTTTGTAACCTTTAATATTAAATAATATTAAATAAATAGTTATAAAATCAATAAATAATCTATATTATATTAAACTGATTTATATTTTAGCCAACAAACTCATTATTTAATATATCATTTCTCTACTTTACGTCAGTTTACAGTGTGATTTGTAATAAAACAATTAAGACATTCGTAGTTCCGCATAAAATTTAGTAGTGAAATAAAATTGTGAAGCTAACAGGCGAAAGCAGTATATGAAAACCGCGAAATCCATTACGTGTAATTAAAATGTCGCGCTGTTCAAATTACGAGATGGCGTAAAGTTTTATTTTAGAAGAATTACGGACAACTAAGTTGTACTTTAATCCAACTGTGTATATGCTTTTTCCTGTAATAACGTTTCAACTTTGGAAAAACTTTTATACACTGAACTTACAAAAAGTAATACTAAACGTACTCAAACGCTCTGTGTACTAAATAAATAAGTGAACAACAAAAGAAGACACATATTATTTATCCAGAACTTTTTCAATCTTTTGAAAGTAGAGTATGCTAATGAAAGTCTATAAAAATATGTATTGATATAATAAATTGTTCAAACGTTACTCAAACGTGTTTCGACTTAATATTCTGTACTTTATCTTTAAAATAACGATCAGATATTGGCTTGCGCTTACATTCAGTGCATTAGACTAGCGTTCAAATAATAATGTTACTCGAACATGTACCAAGAGTTAAATGATGTTAATTGGTTGAGAAACTGTTACTTTAAACATTAGCTTAAACGACGAGATTACATTTTCCAAACTGTAATTTCAAATTAAAATTCTTCCAGATCAGGTTTAGCGCGTTAATTAATTGTAAAAAAAGTCGCCGTAACATAGGCAGGTCAAATAATTATCTCCCATACAAAACTGGTTGTGTGAACTTGAAACAAGATCAAATAAGATTAAATTAGATTCACCATGATTAATCATCTGCATTTTATAATTACCACTCTGTACGATTAATCTCCAACCAATAATACTTCCCATACCGATAATTAATCGCTTTTCCACATAAAAAAAATCGATTCAACAAACTCCAACCACACATCCAAGTTCTTTCCAAACAACCCGTTCAAAATTGCTCCAATCTTCAAAATTCTCCAACCCAAATCCCTTAATCAAAACGATCGCCCCAGCTTGACCCCCAGCAGCCATAAAGCCTGCTCCTCCCACTCGCTCAACGCAGACCCAGGCCCCTCATGCAAATCCCAAAGCATCCCAGCGTGTCACTTGGCGAAAAGTCGAGAGCGCGAAAAAGGAGCAGAGCGAGAGGAAGCCAGTACTCCTGCCGGCCGGGCAAAGTAATTCAATCGGTGGATTAATGGCCCGGCGACGCCGGCGCCGCTGAATTTTAATGCGGAATTTCAATTAGTCGGCCGCGCGCGCGCGAATCTATGGACGTATAATAAAAAAGGAGGAAGGCCGCCCGGGCGCCTAAGCCTCGTATAAAGTTTCCCGAGTTTCTGTCACTTTTTAAAAGCATCGGCCCGTTCGGCTATCTCTCGGCTTTTGTGCGCCCGCGAGGCTACATAATAGACATAATTTTTCGGAGCGCGCGCGTGTAATCCGGTTTGCGCGGCGGCCGCGCTAATGGGCCGTGTTAACATGTGTCGAGGATCGGCTCTCTTTTTAGGCTCGCCATAGTCTTTATCTTCGAGGAAGTTACGAGGCGCCGTGTGTTTATTTATCATCGCTTTTAATGCCCGCACGTGCGGACTTTCAATGCGGTGTGAAGAAGCTCGGCTTGGGAAATTTCTGGGGTTTATTAATAGAGTCGGACGAGCTGCTGATGCGTTGGATATTTCGTGCGGTGTACCTGGATTCCTTTATCGATTATGGCGATAATCGAATATGGTTAAAGCCAGAGTCAATGACGAGTGAAGCAGGGCTGGGCAGTCGTGAAATGCCGCTGGGACATCGATCGGTCGCCTAATCATCTGCATATGCGTGCGCTCTGTTTTTGACGTTTGTGACCGCGCGTGCGGATTTGCGTTGACGCGGTAATGGCGTAATATTCTAATTTTCGTATTGAAGTTTATAAATTAGTTAAAATTTTATTTGTTTTAACGTTTTGAATATTAAAAGTACTATAACATATTATCATAATAGAGGAATTTTAGGTATTTAGAAACGAGATATTGGTTTGTTAAAGATTGGAAAAAATAAAGATTTTCTTAGAGTAACAATAGAATGATGTATTAAAATTATTTCAATTATCATACAGTTGAGCTAAACATACAATAAATATTATTCATAATTACTATACCAAGCTGTCGGGCAGCATAACAGTTAAACTTCTAGCTAGAAATAGATATACAAGTTTAATAATATTTTCGAAAATTTGCAAATTGATTGAACCAAAATAGGTTCTCGTATTTTATGTAACATAATGGGTTTTACATCTCCTTAAATTAAATTTATAAGAATTATTATTATTTTTTAAATTATTTGAGTTTACCAAAGTCTTATATAGGACTTATATAGCTATACAAGTTATGATCATGACTTTAATTAAAATTCAACTAAAAATACATCTCTGCAATACTCTCTGTTTTACTGTCTGCCAACCTGAGAAAGGTCTTTTGTGCTATCGCAGTATTCAATCATTTTTTTTACAACGGGCTTGCACTGCATAGCAGGCAGGTACATTATTGGTAAATGAATTATAAAATATTATGTAAAATCCAAAAAATAAAAATATATATAAATTTTATAAATAAAAATATGAAATATAAACATGAAATTTCAAATCATGAAAAATTATCTTAATCAATATCTGTTTTAGAAATGCACATAATTTCACAGACTGAATTTTCTCACAAAATAATTATTTTTCTTCCAAGTTATTTTGATTAGTCGTGATAAAAAAGTTACTTAAGATAATATCCAAAGATTCAAAAAAAATTATTTTCATAAGAATATAGATTTTTATTTTGCAAGAAGGAAACTAACTGGGGTCTGGGTTCGAATTTTCAAACTGTATAGAGAAATTTGCCTAGAGTTTCAATCGACCTCTTGACCTCTTGCTGTCTTGTAGAGTCTGAAACTGATGTTCGCTCATACCTATTGCAGCTGTTCTCACGGAGGTCTCGCTTGTCTTCACTTTCGTAAATGTGTCATGTTTTGGCAAGGCACACGTGCAATCGGCAACTCCGTACGTCATAACTGCCGATAATCCTTAATCCGGATCCATTTCGACAAGTATGGATTAACATCCATGACCTACTCTTCGGTCTAAATTCAAAGTAGCGTAGGGGTATTTTGAATCCTTTATCCTTTATTAACTGATATTCTATTTGCAAAAGAATTCAAATATTAGTCGTACAACAATAGTAGTGCGATGAATAGTAATCCTGTTTCTTACAATCATATATACAATCATATATGACATATATGAATTATCTATATCAGCATACGCTGTTTTTGCACAGAGTAGATACATGCCAGTATGGGTAAGACCATCTATAATCCAACCCCGCACCAACCATCTAAAAACAAAAATACAACAACAACCACCAAAACCACAAACTTCACATCCATATCCAGCATAACCACACTCGCATCCGCAAAACCGACTGCATGCTTTTCATTTCCGCGCCCCTCAGCCCTAAACGCGGAACCCGCCGTGTGGGCGACGTGTAAACCGAACGCGTTATATTGGAGGCCCGTCGCGGATATTACGATCGGCGCGGGCAATACGTTATAACGCTATATGTGCCAGGGCTTTAATTAACTGGCGGCAAGCGCTCGCGCCAACTCCGGGCTTTTATCGTTCGATTATGCGGCGACATGGCGCCTCGTCGGATTATCACGAGCCCCTATGGCTTTCGGGCCTGGCGCGCGCGCTATTTGGGACTTGCGGATCGAAAGTCGCGATTCGGCGGATATTGTGGGTGGTAGGCTGGTTGTGTCGTGATCAATAGCTCTTGGATTCGGATGAGGCGCGCGGTCTAGTTTGATTGATCAACAATGTTTGTATTGTTTGTTGGTTTTGTCGTTTCGAGAGGTTGCGTTTATGGATAAATATTATCGATGCGGCCTTTTGAATTAATATCTTGTTTTAATTAGTGATATCGGTACGCGTTAATCAGCGTTGATAAATTATCGAAAGTAATGTTGAACATTAATTACTGTAATTATTGGATAAACATAACGAGCTGATTAACGTGGGCAAAAAATTTTTAATTTCAAAAGTTCCCGGAAAAACCAATATCAGTGATAATTGGAACTGGCACGGGAGTGTATTAATATTGATAAATTTCTCTATGCATAAAGCAAATCGGAAAACCATAGACGGCGCTCCAATAACCGTAATTACACGGGAGCTCGCCGGCGACTCGCGAAATTACTGATGCGCATAATAATTTCAAATCCTTGCCGCGGTGTTAAAAGGGCAAACCTTGCTTTTTGCCTCGTGTTTTATTCGTTTTATTGCCGAGGACTATAGTAGTCCTTTTCCGAGAAAATTATAAAGTCAAAACCGCGGGGCTGCTGAGGAGCAATTTTTTTTTCTTTTTTTAAGTTCCGCGCGCCGGCTTTGAACTTTCTCGACGCGCTTTTTGCAGGACAGAGGTAATGATAATCGCCGAGGATTTCCGGCATTTTGCTCAACTTTTGATGGCGAAATATAACGACTTATTTTTTGAAGTTCTAGAATGAAACGTTGTTTCGAGAAGCTATATACAAGTTTTAATACTAAGTTTCGAATACTTTAATAAGTTTTAAATTATTCGAAGTGATTTATCCTTGGAGTTATAAAAATACAATCGTTCTAAATAAAAACTATTAGAAACTTTTTACTTCCTCACTTAGCTTGTACCAATAGCACAATAAGACGTAATGAGAAAAGCACTACTAGACGTTGGTATATACCCAACAATTGCTATGTAAAGTGTTTTGGCTCGTAATCAGTATGTTAGTCGAGGAAAAATAACCCAGGATATAAAAGGAGTTGATTCTTGTCTTAGACTTCCAATTGGCCAGCTAACTACTGGATTGAGCCTATCCGCTTGCTTTCGTCTGATTCATCTACTTTAATATCAAGCTGTTGAATTTAATTTAAATCAAACTTCTTTTTGTAATTTGACTCATGTAATTTTAGAAATTGCAATAGTTTCATCATCACCCTCAAGTTAGCTACATCATGAAAATTATTCAAATAAATTCTCACTACAGCTTCACCATCACATCGTAACCTCACAAAACAAAACGCCTCCCAACGTCGCGTTGTTCAACCACCTCCCATACACACATCACCCAGCATAAAGATAATCGAATCCAAACCAAAAACCTAACGAACTAAATAACTCAACCCCCCAACCGTACCCAGCAAGCTCCCACTGTGCCGTCAATCCGATCGATAAAAAAACGTCTTTATCGCGTCCGCAAGTGCATCGCGTCGCTGGGCCACTATCACCAGCCGCCATCTACACTACCTCGCGGCAATTAGCTTTCGACACGCGCGCAAAATTTTATTACTCCAACGCACGCACGCGCGAATCGCTCTAATTTTTCCTTTTCCTCCCTACCATGCAATTTTACAGCTCGGAAGTCGAGAAATCAATTCGCAATCAATGGGAATCAAAAGTTATTAAACAACCCGCTTTCATCCGGCCTTCGTCACGGTAATGGATTAACGATACGAAAGTTTACCCACGGCCCGCATATTCGTTAATTATCAGCGGTGCACTTCGATGGTACCGGTTTAATTCGATGCAAATACACAGACGCACGGGGAGTGGGCGCGAATTAATTTTAACGCCTGTTTGACGAATTTCCCGTCCGACTGATTTATTTGGTCTTTCTGTCGCTGGAATTACTTTGATCGGGTAAATAAAGATACGGGCTTTGTGTTTTTATTGTCTATTTGCGCGGACGCGTGGTTAAATATTGGATCAATGCGCGGAGATGATGATCGGGTGGATAGAGGTGACTTAATTTCGGGTTCGATTCTTGAGCGATATTACGGTTTTGTAGAATGAAACGTGCTTGGCTTGGAACGCTTGGCTCGGTGAATGCGACGAATTCGAATTTAGCCTTTTCAGCGAGGTATATAAGCGAGTGTTCATAATACGGTTATGGAATATTCAATGATCGAGATATTATTTTGGAGGCCTACCGGGATTATCCATTGACGAGAAATTTTCCCGGGACTTTAGTATGTAGACCTTCGTATCGTACTAATTGTCAGTCACGTAAATTTCCATTACACACGCAACTCTTCAAAAAACTTTCAAAATGTTAATTGTACGTGTTCGATTCCATCATTACAAAACTTTCGAGTCTCTCCACCGATCAAATAAAACGGCAATAAAATCCAAGCCTAAATAAACCAGGCGTCCACAAATTAATTCCCTCGCATTCCGAAGTAGAATCAGCCGTCAAAGCTTTATTATTATGCAGGCCACGTAATCTTCCTCCTTATCTCCTTCCCGCGTAGAAAAAAATCGTAAAACCCAAACGAACACTAAAACCTTCAATCGTAAACGAAAAAAGCTCACAAACCCGCGCGAAGCAGAGAGAGCTTAATAAGAAAGGGACGCGCAGCTGCGATATCTCGACATGTTAATTACGGCTTTCTCTCTCTCTCTCTCAGCGCGTCTAGGCGAGATCAATTAGTTGCCCGGCGCACTCGTTGCGCCTTATCAGAGTGGCATCCTGCAGGCACTTACTTTGCTCGCAACGATCGATCTTGAATTCCCCGCTGTTTCTTCTTCTGCTGCTTCGCGCCTTCCGACTTGCGAGCCTATATACGAAGAGGTATTTTTTTTGCGATGAATAGAGTGAAGGGTTTTTTGCGCTGTAGGCCGGGATGAAAGGAGGTTGATGGCTGGAGCGCACTGCTGGATGTATGTTTGGTTAGTTGGATTTCGTCGGTTGTGTTTTGCGGCTGTCTTTGTTGGAGGAGATGCGGAGCTTGATGAACTTGTTTGAGGCTCGGGTGGTGGGGGTAGGAAGTGGAGGAGTTGGGGGGTTTATTGGGTTTAATGTTTTATAATTTCTTTTGATGGGTTTAAGAGTTCATTCTTGGATGGCATTAAGAATGTTCCGTTGAAATTATGAGTTGAATTAATATTATTAATAAGATGTTAATAAAATTTAGGTCGTAGAAGTAAATATTTTATAAACGCTTAAACTTTTAACAACTTTTATAGCTAAAATAAGCAACATTAAATCATATTTTATTTCTTTAAACCAGACATAGCGTGTAAAACTTTTTCTATTTATACACATTTTCCTGCACTCTATAATGCGATGTAAAATAACTCTGACTTCAAAAAAATACTTTTAAAACAAACAAACAAAAACAACAACACTAATCCATAATCCTTCAACCAACTTAAAACAAAATACAGAATCCCATTAAAAAATTTCCATTCACCGTATCACTTCGCTCGCGAATTATTCCCAAAAAACACGCGCGACGAGCGCCGACGAAAATTTCCCGACGCTATACTAATGCGATTTCGCTCGGCCCGCGCTTGCTTTATTTTGCGAATTTGCATTTTTGAAATCAGCGCGCGAGCCCGCGGCGCATACATTATTTCATCGCGCTCGACGGGCGCGAAAGCGCGCGTTGATTTTTATATCCGCCGCGCCTCTATCCTCTTTTTAAATCCGGTCAGTCGAAGCGCCCGACTCTTTCCCTGTATCCCGCGCTTTGCTCATTGTTCGCCGACGTGCATTTTTCATGTTTGCAGAGCTAGCAGACACGGATTCCGTCTTGACGTTTGGTTATGCGCGCCGCTAAAAGTTGCATTTTGCCCGGGAGGATCCGACGCCCGATGTGTCTTATTTGGATCTCTCTTTTCGTGATAATGAAGTTTGGAATAAAAAAGGATCCATCGCGCGCTGTTATTCTAGATTTATGCAGAGCCCGAGTATTTGAAATTCACCTGCAGTGTTTTATACTTAACATTCGCGCTCGGAAATAATTCTCCAAATCAATCTAAAACAGAATCCAACGCAACCTCCAAAACGAACAAAAAAATAATCTCATCTATTTCAACATTTTTGCTCCAGACGTACGAGGCAGCTGTCCGAAGATCCAAGCGCCGGAATGGGGCTCAGTGCGGGAGCGCGTGCTGAAAGACGGCTCGCTGCAGACTGTCTACTCGTGCGAGTCCGGCCGCAGACTCAAGGGCCACAAGGTGCTCACCTGCACCGCCGACGGCTGGAATCATCCCGTGCCAACTTGCCTGCCCTACGGTGAGTGCATAGAGCTAGGCTTTACTTTACGTGTGGATACAGCTTCTGGAAGTGCGTGCGAGCTGGTGCGCGCGTTGGCCGATAAATTGGGATGATTATCAAAGTTTACGGCTGTTTTCGCAGGCTGGAAATGGTGTGTTACTGCGCGTTGGGTTGTTATAGAGTGAGTGTTTAGTTGGATGGGATAGTAGTTGGAGTGTTTTGGATTAGGAGAGGATGATTTGGAATGAAAAATATTTTATTGTTTTTGATTCGAGTTATGTGGCACAGTAAGTAAATAATATGCTAAAATAAGGTACAAAATTAGTTCTGAAGAAAGACAACTTGGAATTTGCTATTTCTATAATTATCCTTAATAAGAAAATACCTGTTATCATAAATTTACGATCCTGAATAACTTGTAAGTACAGCGGCATCAAAGGTAAGCCAAACAGGATCCCCAAGTTTATCTAGATCGAGCGAGAAGTTATTCCATGCAAATACATCCGCAAATATGATTTTAAGAAAGTTAAACGCGAATAATGCCGCGCTCTCCACGTCATCTGTTATGCTTAGCAAGTCTCGAAATTGAAATTGTTGCTCTTCGCGCTCCGACTAGCTTCCCCGAAAAGTTTGCCCTTGATTAAGAATGATTTAATTTCCGAACGGCCTCGCGTCCCTCCGAATCAATATAGTAACGTTTCAATTCCCCAGAGTAAATTTAGCCGCGACGCCCGCCTAACAAAAGAGCTAAACAAACAGCGCTTACAAGCTCGCTCGAAAAAACAAACACAATCAGAATCGCAACGCGCGCGGCTATCATCGGCAAATTTAAATTTTCTCTATACTTTCGATTCCGGCGCGTCGCGACCGCGAAAAAGCCGCGTTCAAACCTATCAATTTCGGCGCGTAAAGCTTTGTCCTCTCAAAGCTCGCTGTCATCATCCGCGCGTGGAACAAGCATTTTTTTTTCACGCCCCCTCCACGCGAAAGCTCGCCGCGATTTACCTACACTGCGGTGGGAATGCTTTTTCCGGACTATATTCGCGGTCCTTTATTTTATAGCCCTCGAAATCGAAACGCAGCTTTTACGCTCTTTATCCCGGCGCACTTTATTTTGCCACGCGAAATGCCTTTGCCCTACATGCGCGGGCCGGCCGTTTTTCTTTTTTCCAGCCCGCGGTCCCCCCCGCAAAAAGACGCGGCGCAGGTTTACCTTCCGACGGCGAGGCTTGTGCATTTGGGGCGCGAGATTTTTTCGAGTCGAATAAATGTTTTCGCTATGGAAATTTCTGCGGGCGTATCGGTTGTCGCGTATTTGGAATTTCGCGAGCGCGCTATTTTTGCGCGCGGGGGTATTGCGTTTGCATGAGAGCAGCGAGCGAGTTTGCCGCGGGTGTGGAGCGGCGCATTTCGAGTATATGTAGCGAGCGTGTGCGATTTTGGCTTTTTGCTTCTTGGTGGAATGTTTTTTTTTAGGGTACTCGGGGGAAAGACGTTTGGATGGGTCATGATAGTTAATTTTGATGTTGTGTAGGGAAATGGTTAGCTTGGGGAATAGGTTGATTAAACTTTTAAAAACAATTTTTTCATTTGTGAATAAATTTTTTAATTTAATTTTTTTGCATTAACGCTAATAGAAAAAATTTATTATAAAGTTATTACAAAGTTAAAAAGCTGCCGTCATTAAAAGTTTACAAAAATTCAAAATAGTTTACGCAAAGTGCATGAAAGCTCAAGCTTACAAGCTAATTAACGCTTGATAAATCTTGTTGTCAAGTTTTCAAATCACTTTGATAACTCTTCAGTACGTACTTCAAAAAAATAACGAGTAAAAACCCTGTCCCATTCCACTAAATTAATAACCCGCAATACTCCAAAACACATCCCCACTCGACTAACTGTTGATACTCCACGATATCCTCAAACAAATTTCCAAACCACCTCCACCCATCTCTCAGCCCTCCCACACCCTCCAAAATCCCTCCCACGCTCCCCGAGCATTATGCAGCCCGATAAAGTACACTTTTTCCACATTAAACGCGCGCAAAACGATAAATTCGCCCCCCTCCCCCCTATCGAGAGTAAATCGAGCTCAACTCTTTCTTCGCTCCCACCGTTTTTTCGCGACTTCTTATTCCCGACCCTTTTTGTTCGGGCTCCGCCGGCTTCTTTCGCCCTCTCTTATTTTCCCCCCTCGAGTCCCGAGCTATAGGTAAAAGTTTATCGGGCCACACAAGTTTTTCAAAGCACGCGCGCCGTTTGACTACTGCAGTCTAGAGCGCGCGCCGAGTCAATAACATTGAAATTCTCGCGCTCGACTCGCGATTATCGCCGTATTCAGCGATAAGTTTTCTCCCGGCCGCGCGCGCTACGCTCGCCTTTTTAAAGGTCGCGGAGAGTAAGTTCGACGCGCGCGGGTCACCAGTTTGAGCGCTGCTCTTTTTTCTTCTACTTTTGGTGAGAAAGTTCGGCTGAGAGGTCGCTCTCGTTTTTGACGTTCTATGTCTTCTTTTTTTGGGAAAAAGACGCTGGTGGGTTAGGAGAGTTTTTATGGATTTTTACGTCAGTGTCGTATCGCGCGCCGCAGCCGACACGACTTTTACCTTTTTCGAGAGAGCTTGAAAGGGGGAGGGGGGCATTTTCGCTCGACTCGGGCGTATATATACTTTCGATTTCTGCGCGAATAATGCATTTTGATTCGATCAAGCTGGTCCGCTATTTGATATTGATATCGGCACCCGCTGAGAATTGAATATATAAGGAAATGTCGAGCACTAGAAAATATCAAAATTAAATACATTAGATTTCGATTTAGATAATCAAGATGAAGAAAGGAAACTTTGAGGTCGATCGAAAGAAAGGCGAGTGTTTCACAGTAAACCAAGCCGAGATGATCAAAGCAAAATAAACACGCGAACAATCCTTCGAAATAACTTGAAATATCAGAATCAAAGCGAAAGCAGCGAACTTCCAAAAATCTGGATTTCTCTTCTCACCCACAATTTAATTTCCGTTAAATCCTCCGGCCTTCCGCCACCTCGAATCACACATAAAACTTTTCCCTTTTAAAAACGCACACCTCTCACCAAACAGCAGCAAAAACTCTTTTCTCCTTCTCCCTCGACTTTCGTCCGACTTCTGCCACGAATCGCAGCCGCGCCGGCGAGAAAATTTTCTTGTCGCGCCGGGCTGCCGCGATCGGCCAGCGATAAACGCGGATTTATGATCGAACTTGACGGGCGCGTCCGGCTCTGTATACACAGCCATTGCATTCCGATCACGTTCGCCGTACCGCCGCGGCGTTTCTATTTATCGTCCGCGTTCGTTTACTTTTTTATTAATATTTCGCCTCCCCTTCTGCCGGCTTTTCCCGGCGCATGGGGGGATGACTGGAGCGGCGAGTTTATAATTTCGCGGCGCGCGGGCACGTAGCTAATAAATATATCTGGCGGGCGCTGCTGGGCTTTACAGGGAAACGCTTTTTAAAGTTCGCGGCGCGCTGGTTGTTCGCTGGCTTGTTTATCGGGTTGCCGGGGCGCGAGGAATTGAGGTAGAGAATGATTAGTGATTGGAGTGCTGTAGTTTTCGGTTGATTTGCTTTCGCGAAGTTGGCCAGCGTGAATTGTAATTTTTCTCTCGATTTCGGGAGAAATTTTTTGAAAGGAGACTTGCACATACGGACTTTGAAGCTTACTCGTACGATTTATTGAGAAAGACTTCGTTCGCCTAGCTATCTTTATCAGCGAGTTGCTATAACTACTCGCTATAACTACAACTCAAAAAATCCTAAATCCAAAAAAAGAACTCCTATCCCGAATCACCTCGCGACGCGAGAGCAAAAATTTCACAATCCCAGACGGCACACGTAGCGCCGCGAAAAAAGCGCCGCCGAAATCAAGATCGACAGCCCGCTCGAAAAGGGAAACGTAGTTCTCTCGGCGAAAGCCAATTCCAGAGCTCGCACCAGCGAGTCACGCGTATAGGAATAGATTCGCGATCTCGCGATAAAACACTCCGAGAGCGGGGGGGTCTGCCTGAGAGATTCGCGTTTTTCGCCTCCCCCGCTTGTGCGTCACACAGCCGAGAGCAGGAGAAACGATGACAAATGGCTTTTTCGAGGGCCGCTCGCGTTGCTGCATCGTCCCTTTTGCGCCTCTAGGTGAAAAAGGTGCCGCCGCGGGTCGAGATAAAAAGGGAGCGCTGGGGTAATCGTCCCTCCCGCTTGTTGATTTATCGCCGATGAATATTACGCGGAAACGAGCTGGCCGGCTTTTTTTATTCGGCGCCGGGATATTTGCGGAGCGGCCGGATGTTATCCGGGACGTTTTACGGATAATTCGCCGGTGAGGATGATTCGTGCCGCGGCTGGTTCTCCGAGGTGCTATCTTTATTAGGCGCGCGTGTTTGGACGGTGGAGGGAATCTTTGTAGGTGGAAGAGTGAGAGGTGCGGTTTGATAAAAGGAGACGGGCGTTAGATCGTTTGTTTGAGCGAGAGGCTCTGAGGTTGTCGGGCTATGGCTTTCTTGGAAGCTGGGTTGAGGAAAGTTACACGGAGTTTTTTGTGTGAGGACAAATATTTGGGAGCGAGAGTCGCGAGAGTTGATTGAGGTTTGGTGATTGTTCGGAATTCAAATATTGGTGGGGGGAGTGTGTTTATGGGTAAATTTGAGGCTCGGTGGTTATAAAAATTCTGTATATCTGTATTGAGCATACAGTCATAGGTGGGAACAATTTCTTTTGATTTGTTTTCCATTTTTGACTTTCAGGTAATTAATATATTCTTTGTTATAAGATTATCGTTACCCATTTTTGCAAGTAAATTTTAATGTTTATAGTATATCCCCCTGTTACATTGTTTTTTATTTTTAAAACAAAAATTTCTTGATAAAGAAATTTAACAGACAAAAGCCTGTAAATATAAACGAACAACAGAGGACCTCCTCTCAAAATTTTCAGCCGCGTAAATTTTCCCAACCGAAAACCATATACTTTGCTTCTCGCATCGATCTCAAAAAGTCCATACCATAAATTAGTCTTAACTCTTACCCGCAATACATTACCACCAGAGGAAAAACAGCAAACCATTCTCGCCGACATTGCAACATTGTACATTTCCTCACATCAGCCTCGTTATCTCCCAACCTTCCAATTTTTAAGACTACCGAAAACACGAACCCCAATAAAAAAGACCAGAAACCCGCAAAGTCTGTCCCCGCGCGAAACAAACGTACACCCACAAAACAAGATAATGCGGACAATTTCCTCCTGCTTTCGCGCGCCCCACTCAGCGCGGCCATAAATCTTAATTCTATCCCCGCGTTAATCGGCCGCGCTATAAAACCCGATCAGCGCTCGCGCAATCCGAATAATTAAGTGTTTAATAAAAACGAATGCTCCCCGTAAATCCGACATTGTTCCTGCACGCGTGAGCTCCTGCTCTCAAGTTTTCTTTTATTTTTATTTCGAAAAAGGCGCGAGTTGAGAGAGGCAGTAGCCGCGCGCTTGTACGGACCGGTTTAATGACTTAACGATGGCTTCATCTAGCCGATAGCCGATCATCGCCTAGTCGCCGATTACAGTAAGCGCGCGCCTGCGCTGGAATTGAAGAGCAGCCGATATATGCCCGGAGGTGCTTTCGTTTTCCGTGGAAGTGCTGATGGAACGGAGGCTGTTTTTCGGACGATTTGCTTTTGCTTGGGTATATTCATTGGGGGGATCGAAGCTGGCTCGTGGAGATGGCTGTATGCTGCTTTTGTTAGTTCGAGTGGATGCGGGATGCGTGGATCGATTTGATTTTGAATGAGAAAAAGGTTATTAGGTTTTATGATAGGAGAGGGGCTCGCTGGGATATTGACTGGTCGTTTTAGCGCGGAATTTAATAAGCCGGATGTATTTAGTAATAGGGTATAGGATCATTGCAACATAGTACATGCTTTTATTACGACTGATTGTCTGAACAGTATATGAAGCAGTAAGGTGTCATTTTCCTTCTTCACATCAAGTTCTACTATTCCTTAATTATACTAACATCCCGTACTATATCAAAAACACAAATATTCCTACAACACCAGAATAATAATCCCCTTAAAACCTCGTTACACCCCTCCCCAAGAAAGCCAGAAACCGCTCGTTCAGCATTAACAAATTATTTAACCGGCTGCCGGCCAGCTGCGCTCTCCTCTCTTTTTAAAAGCTCGCTCGGCCGAAATATTCGCGAGTACATACGCGTATACGTTATCTGCGCGAACTGCTCCATAGCCACGGCACCGCCGCGTATGTTTACCGCTTTACGCGCGGGCGCAAAACTTTCCGCCGGGAGTAGCTCGCGCATAGCCGCAAAGGGCGCCAGTTTGCACAGCGCGGCGACGCGCCCGGGTATATATGTATACGCGAGGGAAATTAATTTTTGCTCGCTGCTCCTCGCTGGGCAAATATTTTGCTAGAAGAGCGAGGGAGAGAGGAAGAGGGAGAGGCTGTCTGTGTGTGTGTATGTTGGCTGGGTAATCGCAAAGTCGACAAGCGACGATCCTTTTGAGGTGTAGGGAGATGGTTTTGTCGCGTCTGCGGGATGCGGATGGGGACGGATAGCTGTTTGGTTTTGCGATGATGTGGCTGGGGTGAAGCTGGGAGGTGATAAATGTATGATGGGTGGTAGGTTTCGAGGGCTTTTTGGGGAGGGTGGATTGGAGATTTTGGAAGGATTTTGTAGTGACGATCGGTTGATGAGTAGTATATATCCCCGTGGGGCGTTTTGTTAATTAAACAAGGATTGTGATACGTTTATACTATTTTGAAAAAAGTATATTAAAACCGATTAAAAGTCCATTTTAAATTACAACCGCATAAAATTGGATCTGGTTATGCGCTTCAAAACACCACGAATTAATACCCTTTTAATAAACTCCAAAAGTCAGCTATTCGTTCGATCTCCAGACGAGCCGTCCAGAAACCGTCGCGCTACAAAATTCCCTCTCCTCAGCGCGCAAAAACGACAAAAGCCCGTGAGAGGATTTACGCGCGGCTCGCGCTCGCCTAATGGAAGTAAATAAAGCGCGAGCGCGAGTCAATCTTTCCTTGGCGGCGCAAACTCGCCGTGAAACAGCCTCACTTGCCCCGCGCGTAACTTCCTTGGCCTTGGCGGCTCTCCCCACCCCCCTCGCTCTTATAAAGACGTGTGCGCTCGGCTAAATTGCGGATCGTATAAGTGAGAGAGCGAGCCGGCGCACGCGCGCGATGTCGATTATTCGCTGAGATAACGGCAAATCTGCGCGCTTTTCGTTTGAGCTGCGCGCTGTGTGATTACCGCCGCGGCGTCGGGCTACTCTGGCGATATTGGATAAGGTATTTTTTGGTGTGAGAGAGAGGGGGAAATTATGTTGGGTATTAGCGTTTTGTTGAGGGGAAAAAGTGGTGGGTTATTGCTAAGATGCGTCGTGGTACAGTTATGTGTGAGGTGTAGGAGATCGGCAAGCGTGAAAATCGTTACTGACTCATTCGGAAACTGGTTGCCGCTTGGTATGCGGGACTGATTAATGTACGTTGTTCGGTTGGCGAACGGCTTGCTGAACTATTGACGAAACTTGGATGTACATAGTTAGTTAGGTTTTGCGACTTATGAGGATGAGTATTTACTGGATGCTCGCGGCTTTGAGATCGTTCGAATACCGATCGATAACTAGTTACCTATATGCAGATTCGATTATCTAATTAGTGTGAGATATTACAATAATTTTCACGAATCACTTCATTAAATCCTAGTCAGACTGCCACCTAACATTTTCATCTCCACTTCCCAACTAAAAAATCCACCCTAATGCGCTTACAGTGCTCGCTTTTCTCCACTCGCTCTTTTCTCTTAATTCACTTCTCGCGGTAAATGTCAGCCTTTTTTCCAGTACGCACGCATCCTGATCCCCACATATTTCCAGTCGAGCGGCTATCTTATTTCACGTCTGTCCGCCTTTGTCCACGTTGCATATAGACGCAAGAGGCTGGATGGCTCGTGCGCGACGCGGATTACGCCTGGCAACATAGTATTTCACAGGATGGCTCCGGGGAGATCTTCGCTGCTCGGCGATTTCTTTTTCTCATGACTTAGGCCCGAGGCTTTGTTTTTTCCCTTTAACAGCGAACGCGCGGTTTTGCATAATGAGCTATCCTGCTCTTTATCGGAAACATGAATAAATCAATTATGTTAAGTGCGCACGCGCGCGAGCATAAATTATTTATCTTTTTCAGGGGGGAAGTTAAATGCGCGATAGTAAGTTAAGATGGTACCTGCGCGAGATTTCTAATATTATTTTAGTGTGGAGTGTTTCTATGAATTTCAAATGCGAAGATTTTTAATAGCGTGAAAATTTATTTTTAATCTTATTGGTGAGTCTCCGGGAGCCTCGGGGGTGGGAGGATTCATTCAAATTGTATTTGACATATTAATGATCCTGATTTATGAGGTTAATGATTGTAGATGAAATTGATTGTTCTCTTCCTGGGAGAAAATTATCTCTATTTATAGCGATAGTAACTTAATAATGAAGCTTCCAAGATATAATGAGTTGAATAATTTTCTAGCAACATTTTTCCAAAGTCTTCTTATTTTTGCTAGATAGCATGTAATAAACTATGAAACATTACATTGTGCAGCTACCCGCTCTTTTGCCTGCTACTTACTCATTATCATATTTTTAGTAGATAATCACTATAATTACCTACAAGAAAACAAGCTAACAACATGCCTACAACTTTAACAACATAATCACCAAGCTCCACCGCTCGCAAAAACTCCTGAAAACCAGCAAACCCTTCCGAAAATTCCAAAAATACGAAACACCGCTCTAAAAATAGCAACCCCCCGCAATTACGGCCAGCGGAGCAAATCGTTGCAATGGGACAATCGCCGAGGCGTATAAAAGGACGCGGCGCACCGGCACCGGCGGGAGCAACACATACACAGCATACAGCGTCGCCCACGCGCCCACTGAATTAGCGCGATAAGGCAGCTCTCGCACCACGCGCCGTCGTAATCGAGCGCGTGTGCACGCGCCACTCGGGAAATATGAAATTTTGCAGCTGTGCGGCCTGTAGTCCACGGACGATTTTAGACTGCCAGGTGAGCTTTACGAGCGCTTCAGCCTTGCGGGA
>JAPYZA010002263.1:0-18871 GCA_030522685.1 Eupelmus azureus | reverse complement strand
AATTAAAATTCACACAAAAAACTAAAAAATCAATCAATCAATCACTCAAAACAAAAGCAAAATTCTCAAAATACCTCAGAACATTAGGCCAGTATTGCATAACCCAACGCAAAGTCGTACATATACATCCAAATACCCGTAGAGCTCGCCTAATTATAAAAACATCGTCTTTTAGTGCATATGCATACACTGGCGACTTGTAGCGGTAAGCGGGAAGGGCCAACGTTTTCGCCGTCCGAAAAAGGCCGGCTCTTCCCACCCGCGCATTCAGCTGTTCTCCTGTGCGGTGCACATCGCCGCGAGTCTCGCGCGCGCGCAGGTATTTCTAGCGGCGAGAGCAGCCATGTTTTTCGCGCATGTGTCGCGCGAGTTTCACGAGCACATGGCACGAGATGCGCTTCGTTATATACTCTTACAATTGGTTAAACAAACGAGGGAGGCTGGCTAGATGCTTTTGAATTGTTTTGACTGCATTTTTTTTTCTGTACTACTTGTAGCTGTTTCTGATTTTTTTGAATGGGTGTGACGTCGACGTGAGAATCATCGACTGACGTCATACCGTTACTGAATTACGTACTGTGATGTCAAACCATAAAAACTCTAATCTTGGAAAAGAAAGCTTTTCATTATTTTAAGAGTTTATTATGCTGTATTTTATGTGATACAATTAAGATTTTTATGTTGTACAAAATTGTTAAGACTAAATATTTTAATTTGAGAATTTTTATCAATAGATTTATTATAAAATAGTAATAAGACAAATATAATCGAAAAAAATAAAAGAAAATAATAATTGATGACAATTGTTTAAGTAATGTCTATTACAATGAAAAACCACATTTATAAAGTAAAAAATGTATTCCATCTTAAATTGTAGTTTTTGATAAATGAAAGAAAATTCATTTAATAAATGTTTAATTTACATACTGCAATAATTGAAACGTCAAGCCTATAGAATTTATCAAAGAGCGAAAACTAAATAATCCATGAAAGTGTAAATATAATGCAAGAAACGCCAGCAATAAGCACATCTTAACTCTCTTTTTCTCAAAACGTCTAACGCCCATAAATCTCAAATTCCAGACTCTCCAGTCTCTCAGAAGAATAAGAAGTAGAAGAAGAAGAGAGTGAAGCATAATCGAGGGTGCCTAGCCAGCGCTCTTCCTCCTTAACCTTCGCACACATACGGCCAGACACGATAAACCGGAGAAACTCGGATAGCCAGGCGAGCCGGCCGACATGAAAGGAGACAGCGGCAGCGTGCGCACTCGGCCGAACAACTGGCGGGGAGGCTCGTGCGCGCGCTACCAAACCTATAGCCGTTCGCGCGCTCGGCGTGCTCGCCAGTCTACTCTCTCCTCTTGGGCCGGCGCGACGTGTTACGTGTGTGTGCCCCACGTCGCGCGGAGCAGCACAGCCAGAGCAGCAGCCGGAGCAGCAGCGTGCATGAGTAGAAACGCCGGTGCTAGTTCATCGCCGCATCGACCACGTCGCACCGACGCAGGAAAAGAAAAAGACGCGAGCTGCAGCCGCGGCCCGCTCTGGGCTTTATTTCGACCAAGTAGCAGGCGTACGCGCACGAGGCCGTCCCTTTGAGCAGAGCTGATACGGGGAATAATGAGATAGCAGCGGATTCCGTGAAACGGAAGCACGCGCGCGTCCTACACGCACGAGGAGAGAGAGAGAGAGCAGAGAGTGCCTGTATAAACGTAAGAAAGGTGAGTTTTCTGTATAAGGTAAAGCGGGGACCATCGATTGTTCAGGTCTTTACGTTAGCGAGCGCCTGAGTGTATGACTGAGTTATCGGGGTCGCGCGAGCTGCTTTCGCCGCGCGCCGGCTGATTGTAGGCTTCGCGCTGTAGAAAAGGGAAGGACGAAATTTTCGAGTCGATCGATGGATAATTGCTCTTTCGAAAGGGTATAATGCCGGCTTTTACGATCCCAGTAAGGCCGCGCCGAACTAGCCCAACGGCTTTTTGCGGAGCTGCTCCGAAATTGAAAAGACCGCGCGTCGTGACGTTGGCTTAGCGCGCGAGCGAGCTCCAGATAGCCGTTTTAAATTGGTAATCTTTATTGTTATGTAGATATAGTTTGAACGAGGCGCATTTCTAAGCGAGCTCATGCATCTTGCATGGGTTTCTCTCTCACTCGCGCTTCACAACAAATTTCCGGATTTATAATTCATGAACGCCGGCTAAGAGGCTCGCGCAAAAAAGCGCTCTTCAACAGCCTTTTCCTCTCTCCGCACGGAGTTCATTGACAATTTTCGGCTGACGAAAGCGCTGCCTCTGGGCCACGCGGGCCCTTGCATCATCTTCGATCAAAGCGCGCGCCAAAATTAGCCGCCTCCTCCGAAATCTCGACTCTCTTACTCACGGACCGCTCGCGCTCCGCGGCTACATAAACTCGTTTTCGGCGAAACTAAAGGAACAAAAATTCCTATCGCCTCCAGCCGCCCGGACGAAATACCGCTGCCAGCTTGGCCCAAAGAGCGCGGCTAATACTTGCACGGCTTCTTCCGTCGCGCGTTAGGCTCCACGGGATTCTGCACTTTACGGAGAGCTGTCTCGATTTCCGGCGACGGAGGGCCTCTAAATTTAAATATCGGCCGGGTATTTTTATCGGGAGACGAGACTACGTTGCACGCGACGTCTTCGCTGCCCCGACTCTGTATATACGAGAGAGTGTGCTAGGTAAATCTGTGGATTGCTGTTTGGTCTTTGAGGGCGGGAACGCCGCACTGGATTTGCCAAATCGGAGATTTTCGAAATTAACCATCCGTGGCTCCGTCCTCACTGGCTTTATGAGCGCATATAATCGAGGCGCCGGTGATGCCAAGAACGATTTTTCGGCAAGCGCGCGCAGTGATAAAACGCTCTTTACTCCCGCGATGTTTTCGCGCTAATAACAGCTGGGATCGTTTGTCATTTCAGAATCATTTCCTCGCGAGCCCGATCCGAATTAATAATACTTTTATTTTTAAAGCTCGTTAATAAACTTTCCGCGAACGTTAGATTCATTTGTTATTCAAGCCGCGCAGCTCCATTCACCAGCCGCCAATACATAGTCAACTCTGGCATATATATTTTATTGCATCGCAGCCGGCATTATGTACTTTAAACTTGCGAATTCTGGTTTCCTCGTGGGGGCCGCGCTCGCAGAATTAACGGGGTTCCCGCTCCCAGCGCGACGTCACGGCGCCGCCATGCGACGCGCACGCGCTGCTCGACGTCACGATATCCGTTTTGGATTCACCGAGCCCGCGCGCGCCGAGCTTCCGACGCGTGTGTAGGTATCGCGCGCTAAAAATACAACTGCACGCGGACTGACGAAATAATCGTGGGGAATGCTGATAGCGAGCGCTCGCTTCATTGCCGCCGCCGCTGCTGCTTGCGGGGGCGTCAAGTCAGGATCGCTGCTGTGTTCGTAGCTATGGGAATTGCTTTTCAAAAATCTGGCTATCATATGTCGCGAGAAATTCCAAATTGCAAGAGCGCAGTTCAACATCTCTAATATAACAAGCATTCATCAGCCGTCTTTAATTATTAAAAAATTCATCCGCGCGTCAGTGCGATAAGCTCGTCCCGTTCCCCTCGCTCATGAAAATTCAACAAATTGTCGAGCGCAGCCGTCAACGCCTCGCATTATACCGTAGTGCTAAATCACAATCCGTTATGTCTTCGCGTCAATGCGCGGGCGGTTATAAAAAAAAAAAGACCGCGTGCGATCGATAAGCCAGGCGTCATATACATGTATACGCGAATGCGCGTGCATACGAAAAAGTGCACACGTGTTTCGTCAGACGACGCCGACCACGTGGTGAGGCGAACGAGCAGACGCCATGTGTAGGTGGGCACGAAGAGAGCCGGATATGTATAGTGTGTATACGGAGCGAGTGTATAGCTTCTTCGCTCTCTGCGGGCCTGCTCGTCGCCGACGAGAACGCGCGCATGATGTAATCCGACGCTGGTATTTCGGGGGCGAGATCGATAGAATAGCGACTGGCCTGTCCCTCCGGGTTTTAGGCTCGGCTTCAAAGGGCGCAGGTCAGGAGTGCTGGCCATGTGCTTCTTCAAAGAACGAGGATTTTCGGGAATTTGCTTTGTGAGTAGGCTTACATTTCAGGGGAGAACTTTCTTTTTCAGAAGAGGCTTACTGATTTTTATTTCTTTTAGGACCTCGCACATCTATAGAACTGATTTTCTGCTTCTTCGTAGTTAGTTTAAAAATTTCAATATTTTTACACATAAATTCAAAATTTTTTCAATTTTATGTCTCATATACGATCTTTTAAATATTAATAAATTACAAGTAGTATTTCTTTTTTAAACTTTAACAAAGTGTCACGTATAAATTTTAGGTCTTTGTAAAATTTGCGTGAGAAAATTTTACTTAAAACGTCCTATTTGTTTTACGAAGCTCATTTTTACTACATTTTTAAAATCTAAATGCAAGCTTATATCGTGGCTACAAGATTATCTTTTCGCACACGGTTATTATAGCGTGCACATATGTGTAGATCCAAAACCTTTAAAGACATCTTAAACAAACTAATTAAAATTATGAATTTTAAAAAAATTTTAATTACAATTTATTCTTCAAAAAATATTATATAGTATAAATTTTTGGATATTAAATTATATTATAATTCTAACTACCTGATTAGCAGATCTATATTATTAATGAAATGAAAATTTTAGTATTTAGAATAATTTAAAACAACATCGCACAATTGTTATAAATTTCATTTCTCGCGTAGGCATGTGTCAAGCCTTAAATCTGTATCGGCTTTTAACGACTCGCTACCGACGGTCAAATATGATTTACAAGTGCGATGGAAAAAAAACGTCTCAATGCTCGCTGCCTACGATACGGTCATTACTAAAACAGACAAGCTCACTGTTAACGCCTTCGGAGATTGCAATCGAAATATCTGAATAAATATGACGTTTGCACAAGACATGATAATATGGCAGTTGGTACTCTGCCATTAAAAAATTGCTTTCCTTTGATGAAAATTCAATAGGCTATTGTATACTTAATATTGGAAGACTTTGAGGAAAGTTCAAAGGAGTATATTTAACACGACATATTTGTCCTGAGATAATGGAAATGTATGCAGCGATAATATGAGAGAAAATGTTGTCATTGAAAACTGTAATAAGTTAGGAGGAAAGTGCTTTAAAAACAATAAATGTCAAATTATAAGACTTAAGATTTATGTATTAAGAAAGCAAGTGATATTTTAATAACTTTTTACTAGCTTGAATCTTTGATTGAAAATTTTCTGTAAAATGTTAAAAAATTTTGAAAATTTACCTCACACAAAAAAAGCAAAAGTAATTAATTATACAGTCAAGCGAGTCATATCGACATTTTCAATTCGACTAAAAGCACAAGCTTAATATGTACACTACTCTTGCAGCGTTCCGCATAAAAATTACAGTCACGCACTAGCCCGCCACAGCAGCAAAACAGCACAGCAAGCGTATACACACTAAAAATCGTTGGCTGACGCTACGTGAAATCTTCCATTCTCCCGGTCCCCCGCGCCGAAACTTTCCTGCTGGCAAATATTTTAGGAGTATATAAAGACGCAGCACACTTCTTTTTCTTTCTCTCCGCTTATTCGCGCTCGAGCGCGATTCGCGTGCGAGCGAACGACCTACATTTTTCCGGCGCGCGTTATCGGCAGCAGCGCGTAGCGCGCCAGCCAGTCAATGCCAATCGATTGAACTTCGAGGCGCTCGCGCAGGTGTTAATGAATCCTTGCGCCATAATTCACATTCAATATGAGCCGGTCTCAATTACACGACTGCTTAGAAAATCGCGTTTAAGGTCGTATCAACTTGGCGAGCTTTTCTCTATTGCTTTACGAGTGTTATGACTGCGGCTGTGAATTTCTCGAGCGCTTATCGGGGATACGGAATTTTAATTGTCCGAAGTGTCGTTGATATTGCAGGCCTTTCTTCGTTATACTGAATTATTAGAGTGTTAATTTACGCGCTATTTCCTACCGTTCGAAATCGAGAGTTGTTATTATCAGAACGGGAATTATTATGAGAGACTGGACATGTGCTGTCGTTTATATCAACACTTTTTGCGGCTTCCCATTAATCTCTGATTTTTAATGAATGAAAGCGATAAGCGCCGCGAGTACTTAACTTTAATAAAACTAAAGGCCACGAGGTAACGATTGATAAAAACGTTTGAAACACGTGAAATCTCGAAAGTTGCGGTAATTGGCTCACTTTCATCGAAACTTTGAACTTTTGCATAATATTCGCAATTCACTGTCATCGAAGTATCGCCTATGTATTCCCGAGGCGTTTGCAAATTAGAATGTTTTAGAGCCTCTAAATCATCTCGCTTCGCACAGGCGCGTTAGTTAATTATTACTTCTCGGCAGCTGGCGCGAAGACGTTTCTTTAAAGAGTCAGGACAATATTATATGCGAGATGATGACCTTCCATATTTGCGCAACGATAGCACGTGACCCATCGGCAGTTATTTGCCAGAATTAGCGGCATATTGTGCACCTCGATCACATTACTCGAGCGGGGGCTTTTTGCCACGCGTCGAGCTTGCACATGTCTGTGCGATTGGCTTTTTTCCGATCTTTCATTTTTGCGCGAATTCACTTTTTTGTAACTTTTGCGCGTCGTGCATCGTTCGCGTGGCAGATAAAAAATGATTTATCGCCGTGTTTTGTAACAATAGGCATTATGCGCGATTTGCGGCTGTAATCTCTTGTTGCCCAGGCTTTTAAAATTACTGTTTGCCATTTATTGCCGCAGCAGGCACTTCGCTACTGTCAGCGAGTGCAATGATAACATAATAATGTTTAATCTTCTTCGTAGATATAAATTCTGCAAAATGTTATACGCGAGAAGTTAATCAACTTCACAATGTTCAGTATAACAAGCAAGTATACATCAAATTTTTTTTCTCAATTGACGATTGATACGCATAAAAAAACTTTTCCCGTTAGATCTTTCCTCGTCGAATTCTCGGATCACTCTATATTCCCTCTCTAAAAGACCGGTATACAGATCGATCCAAAGCTGCGAGCTAAGCAACATTCAAATCCAACCACTCGAGTATCTATTTTGATTTATAGCAGCACACTCGAGGACTAATCGCTCTTGCGACGACGCACTCGACGTTCATAAATATTTATTATATTCGGCGAAAGCGTCATATAGTTAACGGAAGATAAACACGCGGCTTTTCGGCTATATAGACACTTTTGCGTATTATTTGCCTGAACATTCTCTTATCTCTCGCGTTGCTCGTTCAATGGCAAATGCTCAATGCCGACGTGTGTGCTCACGTTTTTTTTTTTTTCAATTTTAAGCCTGACACCCCCCTGACATGCGCACGTTTTTTCGTGCTCTGGCGTAGGTGTAAAAACGTGGCAATCGGGCCGGATCATGCGCTACGTGTTCTGGCAAAAACGAGAAAGCTAATTTGTATAGTTGCGCGGAATAGCAGAGCGTTGAAAGGTGGATTTTTAGTAGTAATAGAGAGTTTGTAATTGATATTTGTTAAGCTACTGATATGGTAGTTGTGCACTGCCATTACGGATCACAGCTTAATAATAGACGATGTGTGTTTTCTGAACAACGCATTTTCTAAAGCTGTTTCATAAGGTTGCTATGGTAAACAGAATTGAAATTTAATTATACCTCGAATAAAGCGACTGACGATTGCAATATCAGAATTAAGAGTTAGCCTTTCGAATTTACTTAAACATTATTTTTCAAGTTATTAGAAGTTTACAAAATTACCGTGCACTTAACTACCGATTTCAGAAAAGAACATCAAGTATTTTAATTGTTTTAATAACTAATAGCCTAGCAAACCTATGGATGTATCGATAACATCGTTCCTCCGGCAAAAAATTACACAAGATAATTTCGCAGCGCGCCGTCAAAGGATATTTTTAGCTTGAAAAAGACATTAGCTCCTAATGTATCGAAACTCAGTCACCATGACGAGGCGTTTCTTACACCAACGCGCTCAGAAACTCTTCCTGGATACGGTGACGTTTACATGGTCGCCATCACACGAGCATCTCTTATAACGAATTAGTAAACGAAAAAAATCACGAATCATAGTCTAAACTTTCTCTCAAAAACCCAACTCTTTAGCCAATAATCTAAACGCAAAATTAAATAACAACAAGCACTTCTCACTAATAGATCTCATAAATCAAAGCAATACCCAAACTCACTTGATATATACACGTACCTACAGCCAGTGAGCAGCAACAGCAACATCGCAATTCGCCTACAAATTTAGCCTGCAATTATGCAACGACATGTACGAAAACTAAGCCGTCTTGCGCATTCATCCATCCCGCGCTATGCACATCACCAGTACCACCCTCGTGAATCCCCGTAAATGCCGCCGTAAATATCAGCGCGCCGGCGCTTGCGCTCGCGCGCGAAGCCGCATGTAATACAAATCAAGTTAAAATAAAATGTAATTGAGGCTCAATTGAAAGTTTGCCACAGCATGATTCAGCCGCCGGGACAGCCGCCACCGCGAGTATGTCGCTGAGTATGCGCTTGTCTGCGGCGCGTCGATGGTATTTTACAGACCGGTTTTATGCGCGCGTCTGTACTTATTTTGGTTTTTTTTCTTCTCTCCTATTCTTTCACTATGGAGCCGCTTATTATGAAGAGGCGAGGCTCGGCGCTCTTGCAATCGCTTGAAAATTGTCCCGCCCTCGCGTGTGGATTTGATTTATGCGCTCGGGTGAGGCTGTAGGTTGACAAAGGGAGTGTAATTACCGAACAAGATGCGGGGAATGTGTCGTTGGACGGCGATGTGACGTTTATTTAACTTTTGATGATTCAATCTTTCTGCCTCGGTAACGATTAGGTATGGGTTTTAGTGGTTGGAGGCTATTGTTGGCTATGAAGTGGCGTTGTTCTTATGATTAGACGACAAGAATTGTTACCGAGTATTTATTGTACGATACAGAAATGTTGATTTGATTTTTGTGCTTTATAGCAGCAATAAATTCTTGGTTCACGAGCAAACATGGTATTATAAGCAGTAAAATGTTATAAATAATATTTAAATGATGAAAGTAAACAATTGTCTGTCAGTAGCCGGTCTTCAACGAGCTCCGTCTTTAGAAACGAGAGTTTTCAAGTGCTAATGTTCATTTTAGTTATTTTTGAAAACCATATTTTTAGCGCTCGCTTGACGTATATAAGGTGCTCGTGTCCTGAAAGTAGTAGCCTATTTGAACGAGCAACTAAAAATATTTTTTTTATTTAGAACTCCTTGAAAGGTGCTGTATCGCGTTTCCTTATTGTTTTCTGCAGTTTTACGTGAAGCAACAGATTTATATAAATCTGATGTGTTCCAGTTTTTCTTATAAAGGCTTACAAACTTTCTATAATTCCATACATCTTTTACTTCAGTAACTATCAATCATGCGAGTATGAACGAGCTGCCTTTCGTCACCTAAGATAAGAACAAATGGATAAAAGCAATTGAATATATATAGGTATATATATTCAGAATTTTGTAAATATTTGCCAATCGCGCGCTTCATAGACAACGCATTGGCTTTGGCTCTTTCCTTGTGTTGTAAAAATATTTGTCCAAGATTATTATAGCAATTCCAAAGCACTTGTTAGTTAATATCGTTGATATTTGAAACAAAGTTTACAAAGGCATTTGTGAAATAAAAATAATTAAAAAATTCCTAAGATTTTATCAACCGTAACTTTAGGATCAATTTTATTACAACTTTCTTTATTTTTTAAGTTCTCATTATGTTTAAGTAAAAGTTTTACGCCTCAGTCTGTATACTAAAATAAACGTCAGGCTAGAAATCACTATAATTTATTTTCTCCTCACATACATAAGCAATTCTAACGCACACATAAAAAAAACATAAATTTTTGTAACCCCACCTCAAACCGATAAAAAATCCCGAAAATAAACGCCGCACTTATCTCCACCACGATAACATCGCCACGTCTCCGCGGGACTGTTGCACTCGGCATCACGCGTTGATATATATATATACGCATCGCGTGTACAAACATTGGTTCGTATAGTGGGTCGCCAGAAAATTTTGGCCGCAACCCTAGAAACAGCGGGTGGAATTCGAGAATCGCCGAGTGCCGACTACCTATAAACCAAGCATCCGCGCGGGCGCGGAACTATTTTGGATCGCGAAGTACACTAACCCAACGAGAAACGGTAAATCTGGCCGCGCAAGCTATATAGACTTTTTCAAACTTGACACACTTGGTCGCCGCGCGCTCACGTGCGAACGAGAATTTGCTTGTACTTTTGGTGGCCGCGAGCTGCTCTTTTTACGCTGCGTGCGAGGGTGTATACGCAGACGCAGCGTGGCACGGGCGGCTTGGAGTAATTCGAGGAGACGTAATTTAATAGGGTGAGGGGAAGTGGAGCGCGCGAAATTTTTCGCTGCTTAAGCTTGGGGTTTGTCTTTCAGTTTTATGTGTAGTGCGATTTTTTTACGCTCGTTTTCTGCGCTATCTGTGTGCGTGCAGTGGGTTTGATTATCGCGATGCTTTAGTAGGAAAAGTTCCGCTTGAGACGATAACTGCGCTGCGAGTAACTGAAATAATTGTAAATTTGAGGAAACGTTTAAGTTGTTAGAGTTAGTTACTACTATCAATCAAGCAATCGTGTTTATTGATTTTTTTATAGCGTTATTGGACAAAATATCATCGGATTTCATAAAGAAAGATAGATTTGAAATGGCTGATAGAGAAAAGAACTAGTGAGGGTTGCTACGAAAAAGGCCTCAGATCAATAGTTGAGTTGCGGGGGAGAAAGCACGCTGTGAATCACTTCCAAGAACAGTTCGATAGTATGATGTAATCACTTTGCGGATTCGGACACTGAACTTTTTCACGATATCTAGGCTTTTTTTTAGTATTTTTTAACCCCTCATCTTTCAGCTTTCTATCGACAAAAAAGTTAGTTTGCTTTTTCAACGACTGTCTTCGAGCAATCAAAAGAAGCAACGCACCTTTAAATCGCCGTAACTTTCGCTCTCTCTCTTAAAAAGAAAAAAGAGCCACACAACCCATCTACAGCCGGCAATTGAAACTACCATCTTATTGCATTGAATGCGCTCGCTCGTCCCTTTTAAATATTCAAACCTCTTTGTCCAAAGTAAAAGCCCCCTCATCCCACCCCACACAATTGAATAATCGTTTCCAGGCACAACGCGTCCAACTGTGAATTCTTATCTATATATAAGAAATTACTTCGCAGAAGCCCATACATACCTATATAATTATAATAAGAGCAACAAAAAAGACCGTCCGCGTATATGCGTGCGCTAATCGGGCCGCAGGATCTCGTGCTCTAGTTGCTCTAGCGGCGCTCAGAAAAGCCCCTGGATCGTACCTATATTATACCTGACTCGAGTTGAAAATACACCAGTGCGTGTATTTATGAGCCGGAAAGTCAGACCGAGATATGGCGCGTGATACAGTCGCGGTTCGAGTGTACGTTAATAGAACGCTGGATGAACTTCGAGCGTGCAAGCAGCTTGAGAGAGAGAGAGAGAGAGAGAGAGAGAGAGCTGACTTTGCTGCTGAATATGAGTAGCTGACGGTAGCCAAAACTGTGTAAGCAGTTTGCGTCGGATTGCTGAAATAGATGTCGGATGGGATGATGATTGAAAGGTTGATTTGAAACAGAAGTGCGGAAGCGTCGATCGGTTGTACGCTCGTAGTATAGTTATTCTGCGAGCAGTCATGTGCCATGTCGGGTGCCGTAAACACATCTATGTGTAGCAGGATGTTTTCCGGATGCCTGTGCTGGATTGTGGGGATTTAATGTTACCATGCAAGAAGTTAGAGTGCAGGCTGCAAAATGCCTTATTTACAGCGCAAATATACCATTTTTCCCAGAGCTTTTTAATTCTGGATTATTTATTGTATTATCTGTTTTCACAACGTGTTGTTTTCCGACCTATCTCGATGAGTCAATCGGCAAAGCTTGGGACGCGATTGTCCAAAAATGGACTCATAAACTTAAAGCCGATAGGATATCTCTATTAAATAACAAATTATTCCGATAACTCTAATAGTTTTCCGACATATCTAGATGAGTCAATCAGCAAAGCTTGGGACGTGATTGTCCAAAAATGGACTCATAAACTTAAAGCCGATAGGATATCTCTATTAAATAACAAAATATTCCGATAACTCTAATACTTTTATATTTTACTTCGTATTCTGAAGCTCTATAAAAATGCTGAAAAGTCAATTTTGAAAAAATATATCTACAAAAATATATCTGAATGGTCGTAAATATACTATAATCGGTTTCCCAAGCCACAATATTTCTTCATTCATGTATATACTTTCTGATAATAAAAATCGCTCGGAGTATTTCGCCTGCCCAGTATAATCACAATATCTATTTCATCGCGAGCTTATTCTCACAAGCCTCTCTATTTAATCAGTTCTTATTGTATATTTAAAACAGTGACAAACGATCCAAAGTGACATTAGCCAAAACTATACTTTCCCAGGAACCATATCAATCCAGCTTTTCCAGCGCATCCGCGCAATTTGTAGCACGAGCTGTGTGATTGATAAAGCCGCGAATGAAGGTCGCCGCCAATGTAACCCCGGAAGCTTGCGGCGTTGTTGTTCGCGCTCTACAGATTATTCGTCTTTTATCGCATACGCGGTCTGGAAAGTGGCGCTAAGTTGCACACTTTTTCGTTTCCGTCTTTTCTTTAAACACTTTTAATTAAAAAGCAACAATATCCTTCGTTTTAAATCTATAGGTATATTTAGGTAGCAATCTTTATAGATTGAATAATTATAATCTTACAAGTAAAATTTTAATTTTTGTCATGCTGTAGTGAAGTTACAAAAATATGCTCAAAATAAAATGCTTGTTTAGGCATTAGTTGATTGACATTAAGAATTTTCTATTTGACGAGAATATATTTATACTTAATAGAAAATATGAACATAATATATATTTATATTCATTTTAGCTCTTTCATAGTTATTTAAAAAACGGATTACAAATATATTTAAATATAATCCCTTTGGAATTTTGAATTATACCAACTAAAAGTGTTTAGTGGAGCTAAAAATTATACAATTTATATTAAAAGTTATGGCGAGTTTTGCTAGTATAAAGCTTAAATTACCGTGCGATATATATGTTATCAGAAGATCGGAATTATTTGTAAATTTTTTTTGTCAATAAATTAGTTGTTAATGTTATTTTTGGATTATCGTGACTTTGGTGCTGTAGGTTAATAAACCCACTTAGGAGATATTTAATATACACAACTTTAATCCTAAACAACTTAGCTCCACTTTTCTCTACATATCTCCATGTATACACCTCGGTATAATATCGCAATAAACGCAAACGCATATTACAGGGCGCCAACCGCCTGTATTATACGCATCGGTTAGTAATGATTTATTGATGGGATCGTAGACGAAACACCGAATTGATTATATACTATCAAGGTCACAAGGAAAGTTGGGGGTGGGTGAGAAAGAACCACGGATTTGTTCATCTTTTACGTAATCATTAGGTAATTGCGCATTTATGTAAGCTGGACTTTTGTCGCTCGATCGCTCTTAGCTTATCAGTGTTTACTTACCGACAAACACGATGAATACGTTTTACAAAGGATAGACAGACAATTTATGTAAGGCGTCGATGGAACGTTTCATGCAGACAATCATGCGATTAATATTGAATGCCAATGAAATTTTTAGAATCTCCATTTCAGGATTTTCGTCGAATAGCGATGTAAGGAGTATATGGCTACTCGGGGAATTTTTGGAATCGGAGAATTTTTCTTCTTTGATGTATGAATGATACAAAGCATTCCCTTGTTGAAACTAGTATACGCGCAGATAGATTATACCGCGAAAAGAGCGCGTAAGTAAAAGTTAAACATTGATTCTTCGACGCCGATTTTTATCGATTGCTAGCGTTATTTTATTACTATTAAAAAATTCTTTTACTTTTTTAAACATGCAGTTCTTGTATATTTTTAACTGCAAGCTATAATTTTAATAGTAGCATACAATCTATTATTATTATTATTATTCCAATAAATAATTCTATTTGATATATATATCTTTATAAAAAAAACGCTTAATGAATAATATAGCAAGTGCACTAGCCCAGTTGTACTGTAGAACCGCAATTTACAGAACTGATTATAAAGTAATTAGAGCTTTCAATCTTCATTAACTCACTAGACAGATAAATATTTGTATTACCCTAATTACCAAATAGCTTATGTCTGACAACTCTATTTACTCTGGAATTTAATTGAGACAAGGATAACATTATATTTATTCCCAAGCACAACATCAATATTCACACGCACTAAGCCATCCATACGAAAAACTTTCCCACAACATAGCAGCAACCGCGCTTCACCGCGCAATTCACAAGGGCAGAGCGAGCGTTTCCTTAAAATATGGATCAAGGAGCGCCAAAAGCGGTTCGATACGGCTTTATATCGATCTCGCGCGCGCTTCGAGTACCTAGTTTCCCGATGATGCAGGTGTGCACGTTCACGCGCCTACCACGTTTTATATATTCTGCAATTCGCGTATATGTATATACTCGCATCGCATCTAGGTCGTCCGCGTGATTTCTCTTATCAGCTGGTGCGCTGGGTGATTCGGACGATTGCGAACTCGAAGCTTTTGTATAGAACGCTTTGTTCACTAGGTGAAAGATTAATTAATAATGTATATGTTTATTTTCTGTTGCAGTATTTTGAAAGTACTGAGGGAACGAAACAAAAAAAAATAAATAAAAATGGTGGTAAGTATCCGTCGGAAAATTGTCAATGACAGCGCGTGGTGCGAGGTGTTGGCAAGGCCGAGTCTAATTTTGTGTTATGATTTACAGCAGGTTGACGAAAATCACAAAGCACCCACGGAGTTGGACACTTTCCTCCCGAACGACGGATCCGAGCTGAAGGATGGAGTTCTCACTCCCAAGTAAGCTTTCAAAAATAGCGATTATCTGTGGCTTGCTGAAAGGAAAAGGTGGATTTTGGATTTGGATAAGGAATGATTGTCACGGAGATTTAGACTTTTCGGTTCAGTTGTAAAATGCCATTAGCGTGATGAAATAATGCAATGGCGCTTTCGTTTATAGTTGTATTGTAAACTTACTCGTATTCTAGCTTCGCTAACAGTGATAATCAGTTTCGTACACTCTTTTTTTAATTATATAAAATTTCAATGTCAAACAATATTTAATTTCCGTTGAGTAACTGACCTGTTATTTTCTGGAGAAAAAACAAAATTGCAAGTAAACGTCTATCGATTACATTACTCAATTAATAAAGTAGATAGTTTGCGCAATTGATAAGACTAACTTTACGAAAACATTTTGAACCGTGGATTATAAAGAACTTGTGCAGATTATCATTCAGAGCATTACAACACGGGTTAATAAAAAAATGCGCTTTTTCTTCTAAAAGCTCAAGAGTGCAAATCAAAAGTTTGCCATGTTGCATAAATTTTTACAAGATTACTCAACATTAACGTTCAGCGCATTATTTACAAAAACGAAGGAATCAGCCTCGGTTCGATCGCAGAACGCGCCACATTAATAATCATCTTATTTATAGAGCAGTTTTGTATGCAAACCTTGTTATTATTAAATTCTGTTTACCATCAAATACTAATTAATTATTAAACGCGTCATTCAAGGGGATATTAACTGGCATCCCAACGATATGTACTATTTCATATCTGTAATTTAAAAAAAAAGTCAATCTGTCAGTGAAGCATAAGACGTGACAAATTATCCAGTCAACGTCCCAACTTTCTTTTCTCTCACAATCAGACAATGTAACAGACTTAAATAACGTTCATTAAGCACTAGACGACACCTAGTTACAGCTGCTTTGAATTTCACGAGCGCTTGCACTAAGATCGGCTTTCCTCGACATCGACCTTATTACCGAGCTGGCTCGTGACACTGAGAGAGCCGCGAGCGATCGACAAAAGACACATCGCCGTCCGCGCGCGGCGCATCGATTATTAAGTAACGCGTAATCGCGGGCGCGTTTCACAAGCCTGAACGTAGCTCCACGTGCATATCAGAGCCTCGGCAAAAAGGCAAAACAAATTTTCAAAAGTGACAACTACCGCCGAGCTTCGCTGCGTACGCGTAACAATAACATGAGGATTGTTGGGGTATGTCGGAGATGATCGGAATTGTTGTCGTAATTAGCGGTTTGAATTTTGGATTGTGATGAAATTTGATGTTTAGAGATTGGCGCCGATGGTGTTGCGGAATACTTCTCGGGGTGGTCTTGATTGCGAGACAATTATATTAATAGTTCTGGTTGAGTTATTGTTTTGAAGAAGCGATTAGTGGCGTTATCATAATTCTTACATTCATTTAACTTGGAGAATTTTATTGTTTTCATTTCTAATATTTCATCATAAAGTGTCTCACCGTAACTATTCTAACCAGACTAAGTCTATAAAATAACGATTGATTCTATTGCACATAAATTGATTTAATATAATTTTTATAACACTTAGCACAGAAACGTTCCGTATACATCATTAAACTATCAATTAAATAAAATTTATCCTGAAAACGAGTTCTGAGGCGACTAACCGGAAAATTACTAAACGAGCATAAAATTATACGCGCGCCGATAAAAACGTCGAGATTAAAAATATTTAACGAAACAATACGATAAAATAAAAAGCGCTTGCTTGGCACAGCGCAGCGACATTTGTTTGACGAACGTCCGAGCGCTGAGCCAATCGCGCGATTCGGCGGCGGCAATGTTTCGTCAAAAAACGTCGATTCGCCAGCTCGGCTGAGGATTTAAAAAGGAGTGCAGCGACCTCAGGCTCGCTTCATTCCTTTTCGCGTTCGCATTAATTAAACGACTAGCGATTCGTTTATGCCTGCGCGACGTTTTTCTTGTGAATAGATAGACAAGTGCGTGTGTGCGTGGGTGCGCAATTGGTGTAAGAAAGGATCGAGCGTGGAGATAAGCCGGAGCGTGGCCGGGAAAATGCATGTGGCACGAGGACAAGGAGAATAATAGAAGCGTGTAGATTGCCGGTACACTTTGCCGATCGCCTGTCACGATGAAAAATTATGCAGAGTAATTGGAAATACTATGTAGTTTTCTATTTCGAGTTGCGAATCAATAATGTCGAGTCTACTAGTTTTGTTACTGAACGTGAGACTTTCGTTTATTATCTTTTATTATTTTTTACTTATTTATTTATTTATTTATTTATCAAAATATATGGGCTAATGAGCCCTTTTACAAAAATTTATAAAAGATCAAAAAGGTACAATAAAAAATAACAATATTAATATTAAAAAAACAATAACCTTAATAAACTCAATATTGCGCAACTAAAGATTTCGGTCTAGTTTTAAAAACTGGTTGCGAATCTATTGATCGAAGATCAGGTGTGAGAAGATTCCATGACCTTTTCAGCCTATTGACTGTTGTTTTTTGTTTTTATTTTATTTATTTATTTTTTTTTTTTGGATTAAAAGTTTAATTGGTTTTTCGATTTTACAGGTACAAAGTACAAGTTGCCGCGCGGGATGTTGAAAGCGCCGCACGAGATGGAAAAAGCTACGATCCCTTCACGGAGCGCAAGGTTGCGAATCCAACGACGTGAGTAGATTTAGTTCATTTATTACCTATCGAATATAAACAAAATGTGTACGTGCCATCAACTACATTGTGTTTTAGGCGTAAAAAGTTTAATGATAATTATTTTTGAGAATTAATTTCTTACGATTTTGTCGCGAATCAATTATCTTTGAAAACTTTCTTTTATTCTCGAATTCACTCAATGAATTCTGACTCCTTAATAACTACTTGAACATCAAGACGGAATTGGATAATTTTCTTCCAGGGTTTCAGTGCTTAATTTAGTTATAGTATACGCCAGTAAACAATTTGATTAAAATTCATGGGAAGGAAAAATTCATTTAAGAAAGAATGTAGATTGATTGATAGGAAACAATGTTTAATAGTGTATTTTATTTTGCAGAGATTGTGATACGTTAACCCACCTACTAAAAGCCTCTCTAGGAACTGGAATTTTAGCAATGCCCGTCGCCTTCAAAAGTGCCGGATTAGTAGTAGGAATTTTTGCGACGATACTTGTTGCATTCGTTTGTACGCACTGTGCATATATTCTTGTAAGTATAACTTCTTTTTTTAATAAACTTGCTGACTCAAATAAGAGGGGGGGGGGGGCGGGAGGATTTAAATGGAAATATCGTATTTTAGAGAAAATATTTCAATTAATAACAATTCAATGACATTAAAAAGAATTTTTATTTTCTTAAAATATTCATATTTAAAATTCTTAATACATTGTTGACAAAAAAATTATCAAATGATATCAATTTCCGTAACACTTGTTTGAAATCAACAAAAAACAAAGCCATGATTTAACGCAGTTATGCAATCTAAATCTATTCCTCTGATCGAACGAAAAAAAATTGATATACAGCGTCATAATTTAAACTTGCACTATATGGGCAATCCTTTATTTTTGTTAAATTTTATTTCAGGTTAAATGCGCCCATGTTCTTTATTACAAAACGCGAAGGTCGGAAATGACTTTTGCAGACGTTGCCCAGCACGCCTTTGCGAGCGGACCTAAATGGGCGCGTGGTTTTGCTGTACCGTCGAGGTAATATTACAATTATTTATTTGCCCATAATTAATTTGTACTACGATCAATGAGTGAAAAATTATTATTTGCACGAGCTATGAATAAATTTGAATTGTATGCACCAAAATAATGTCTAATCTCATACATTACATACTCAATGA